>CAXKVX010002931.1:0-18971 GCA_964058865.1 Eleocharis quinqueflora | reverse complement strand
GGTCCGATATTCTGCATTAGAAAATAAACCTTATTAGATGCAATATAAAAGATAAGAATTGATTAGTTTAACACGAGTTAGTGTAACATTGAGTTGAACAGAAGATGAAAGTAAAGAAAAAAAAGAAGAAATATCACTAATTCGATTAGTGTAACATGAGTTATCAGATTTTCATACATTTGGGAGCTTATTTTGCATAGCAACAACATTAATTATAAGCTGCATTCCCAACCACCTGGTTGCTTCGGGCTCTAAAAAATACAACAAAATTAACATAAATACATATTTAAATTACTTCTAAAATTTTAAACCAATTCTAAAATAAAGACTTTTCCGATTTATTCATTTTTTAGTCCTAATTATGTTTTTAACCCTAAACCCTAATTTGTAAACTCTTAAACTCTAAACCCTAATTTGTAACGAGAAACCCTAAAATTTATAAACTCTAAACCCTAATTTGTAATGAGAAACCCTAATATGTAATTCATAAACCCTAAACCCTTAGACTTTTAGATATTTACTTACCTGAAAAGCTTAAACTCTTAACCTTAATCTCTAAAATCTAAACATTTATCTCTAAACTATAATTCTAAACACTGTTAAAATAGTTTGAGATAGTCACGTACCTTTAGCACGGAGAAATCCTGAATCGCATTTTTCTCAAAGCTAGCTTGCAACTACCGTATGTCCACTAATCCTAAATGAGACAAAACATTCAAAGAGCAGTCTCAAACGGGGACTATTCGAGATTAATCCCAATTGAATTAATCTCGAATGGGTATCGACCTAAATTAATTATGTGCCGATATTTTGGTCTTATATGACAATACATTAAATTAAATTAATGCATATATATGTGTGTATGTATATGCATATATACACACACACACACACACACACACACACACACACACACATATATATATATATATATATATATGCATTTAATTTAATTTATGCAATGCAAACTCTAATTTAAATTAATACTAACTAATTTTCAAAAAATAAAAGTTAATGATCAATACCTCAATATATATGTAGTCAAATCCCCTTGCGCACGTATCACTCTTCTTTAATCTCTTTAATTGTCCTTCTAAATACAATAAACAACAAAAATACAAAAAACCATTAATTATTTTTTTTTATGAACAAAAAAATACAAAAAGAACTTTGTTTTCTGTTTTTATTGGAGAATTAAAGAAATAATGATATGTAGCTTAAATGAGAGTACAAAATATTTAAGTTCTTGTAAAAATCTAAAAAAAAAGAAAAAAAACTTACAAAACTTGAATGACATTAATGGTGGAGAATGAGAGTTTGATGGTTTGAGAGAGAAGAGAGTGTTGGCTGCTGGGAATGGGAGAGAGGAATTAATTCGCTGGGATAGAAGCAGTTAGGATTGAAATTTACTGTCGGTTGTTAATTAAAAATCGAAAATAAAATAGTTATCGCCGATTGCTTCGTAGATTCGGAGATAATAGTAATGATTTATTGCCGGGTTTTTTAAAGCAACCGACAGTAAATATTTTATTGTCGATTTTTTATTAGCAACCGACAGTAATTATTAACGTTCTTACCGGTTGTTTCATAAAAACCGGCAATAAAACTCTTACTGTCGGATTTACCAAGGGCCCAATAGTAAATGGGCGGGACTAAAGCCATTTTTTATAGTAGTGAATATCTTTTTTCATGATCGCTAATTTATGAACTTAAACTTTATCTAGATGTCTATCAGTCATTCTCCTCCTCTTGCATATATGCAGCTCTGTTGTATCAATGACTGCGAAGTCTTTCAAAAGAATAAGTCATTTGTTGTCGATTTTTTTTTGTTCTTTACACGACAACACTTTTGCGGAATTCAATGAAGAAATTCTGCAATGTTCTCTCAAACTTTTTCTTCAACTTTTCTTCTACTTTTCTCTTTATATTTTCCATAGAGAACATATATTCTTTTCGTGTTTCATTTTTTTTGCTCTGAGAGAGAAGTCAGGACTTATCACTTAGGAATCAGAAGCCCTTTAAAATGGGTGTATAACAATTTTTTAGCCGAGTTCATCAACAAACTAAAAATTATCAAAATTTTATTTTTCTGCACATTTAAGAATTAATTTCTGTAACACTTTATATTCATGAAATTTATAATTTAGTGATTAATTATTAATTAGTACTAATATATTATGACATATTATTAATATATAATTATATAATACGATAAATTCATAATCTTTATGATCTGTATAAAGTCTGAAATAGTGGATCCACTAAAATCTTAAACTAACGCTCAAATCAAATCAAAGCTACTAATTTCCTCCACGGTGGAAGAGAAACCGTCTTTATAAGCTAGCTACCACCTCCACACAGATCCTGGCCAAGTACTCTCTTTCTCTACTGCTTCCTATTATCCTATATACGCTTGCTTATCAATGCTAGCTTTAACTTGTTGCATCTAAAGGGAAAGGGAATGAGACGCCTTCTCCGGTGCCTCCCCTAGTACTTCAAGCATATATATGCATGTCTGCGTAAATATAGTAATGGAATCATCATCTTAGTTCTTGCATGTGGGAGTGAGGTTAGTTGTGTATAATATATACATATTGTGCAGCCAAGGATGACTTGCCGATGCATGATGATCTATATGTATATGCTTATAATTATATGCTGTATTATATATGGATCGGCAAGGCATTTTTTGGCTACATGATTGCCTCCTTTTCTCATGCAAGACCGCAGATGATATCAGGAATCAATTAAGCTGCTTCCTTTTTGTGGCGATACAATAGCGGATTGGAAAGGTAATTCCAGCTTATATGTATATATATATATAGCATGCATCAACATATATGTTTGCCTCTCCTCATTTTCGGCTGAAAGCGGAAGAACAATAAGATATGCTCAAACATTATTTCTGTAATTGTCGATCTCTTGATTAAAACTTGTAAACCTAGCACTTATTGGTTAACTAATAATAAGAGTATATATATATATATTCTTTCAGGCGCCTTGCATGCTTGAACTTGGCTTTATAATTGATCAATCAGTGAACTCTCTTCCAGATCTAGTTGGTTGCTGTTAGATCAAAATTAACTTGATTTCACTATTATTGATGTAAAATCAACTTGATTGCACAATTATTTATGATGATCAACGATTGTAATTAATTTGAGTTCAAATTTTTTGTTCATAGAAGACTCACTCTATTTATATTAATTCGCTCATCAGTCATCACTAATTCATGTATATACAGTAAATATTCTATATATCTAGCTTTTGCGATTTTACTTGAGACTATAGATTTGACAACGGTTCGATCCGAGTCGGATCGGTTCAAATTCGTCCGGTCCAACAGGTTGGCCGGGTTGAGTTTTTATAGGTTCAAATTTTGTAGGCCGGCCGCAATCCGTCTTAGACTCATGAGTCGGCGGACCGGCGAGTTTGAGTCGGATTCGAACCGGATCGTCGAGATTTTTTTTATTTTCGAAAAATTCCAAAAATACAAAAAAATTACAAAAATCGAAAATATAATGTCAAAAATAAAAAATATAAAAAAGAATCTGTTAAGTTTATTTTATAATTCAAAAAATATAAAATATAAATAATTTGTTAAAAAATAAAAGGAAATATTAAAGGTGGGTTAACGATAAGTTAATGGCGGATTAAAGACGGGTTAGGTGGGTTGGGCCGATCCGGGTCGGATTTAAGTCGGATTTTTTCAAAAATCATGGTCGCAATCTGTCTTTGGCCCTCGGTTTTTTTTGGACGGGTTCACACGGGCTGAGTCGCGGCCTTGGATTTCTCGGATCGGGTCGGACTCATCCAGGTTTTGTCAATACTCTACTTGCGACACACGTCATATTAACGATTATTCGACAATTATGCAAAAGAATTTTAAACAAATTAAGAAAAATTGAGAATTCATCATAAATTCTTCATAGACCTTTTTAATTAAACTTATAGATTAATTTATTTTAAATTTCATGTAATTTAGGTACTATAAAACGACTACTAAAATTACATAAAATTTGCAACAATTCATATTTAAATATTTAATAGTATTTGATGGAATCAAGTTTTTGATATAACATCAAATGATATTTAAATTACATGAAAACTAAAAAATATCAGTCTATAAATTTAGCAATAGGTCTATCAATTTTTTCTAGTTTTAAATCCTTTTTAATTTATTTGAAACTCCAATTTCAAAATTGTTGAAATAACTATTGTCAAGTGTTTGCACACTTAAAATGTGCATGATGATGTTGTTATAAAAATCTGAGACACGTTGAAATTTTGTTTGTTGATTATATTTCTAAATATTCAGAATTTAGACTTTCATTCATGCCTTTTGCAACAAAAAGAGACGAGATAGACATGGTCTTCATTATCATCTATTTGATACAGTCAGTAAAATTATATTATACGTACGAGGGATCATTTGAAAATACTTATTTTATAATATTGATAATGAAAATTTAAATTATTTCATTAAAAAATTAAATAGAAAAACTATATAAGAGTATTCTTGAGGTTATACATTAATTGTGTTTCAAATTTGATGCGATTTGAGTGCCATTTCTATTCTACCAAATTTCGTCAAGTTTAATACAATTTTTTAATTATAAATATTTCATGATCTATGATAAAACATTAAATGAAACTCAAATCGATCGATTTCATATGATAAATTGATGAACAAGAAAGTGCATCCAAGGAAAATGATGCAATGGAATACCACTTAAAGAAAGTCATTTTCGTTACGGCGAAAAATCTATTCATATCCGTTCTACTATTATATATATATATATATATATATATATATATAGGGGGAGAGAGAGTGTTAGACTATGGTATTTACGGATCATATTTCAAACTGCAAAATGTAAATTATTGATCGAATAGTTGAAATATTGTTACTAAAATCTATTTTAAAATCAAAATTTCATTTGTTTTTAATTGTTTTTACTATCTCATCATATAGGTAGAAAATTAAGTAATCTGACGATTTACAAACCTCAAATTTAATCGATTTTCTATTTATTCGATAAAATAGTAAAAAAAACAAATTGTTTTATATTTCTAAATAGATTTTAATATGAACACTATTTTTAATGAATCGAATAGGTCTTTTACTTTTCAAATTTGAGTTATGATTCTAAGCACGATAGAAATTCGTACTTACGTAACTATCATATACTAACTCTCTCTCTCTCTTTATATATATATTTCCAATCGCACTGTCCCTCTCAGATTAATTCAAGGATACTATATTGATTGGAACATTCAAAATTCCGTTAGATCTCTGTTTTTTAAAAATTCCAGCGAATCTAATTTTTCTAAATCATTGGATGCATGTCTCATATATCTGTGACATTATTACAAAAAAAAAAACAATTTATTTTGTTATCAGCAGCTAACATCATCATCAGCGAGCATTCTGTAACATTAAAGAAAACGGACATCTCTAATTGAGTTGAAGGAACCAAACCAGGTGCAGGTGGCTTACAATGGAACGAGATCTTCTACCACGCAACAAAAATATTGTGCGTGCTGTGTAGTAAATTTCAAAATTTAATTTACATGGAGATTCGTGCAAGTTAAATTTTATAATATCAGACCTCCTGAATCAAATTTGAATCGTTCGTACCTACAACACAGAAAATCTGAACCGTTCGTAACTGCTACGGTGCAGAAGAACAGCTTCCGGCATACAATATCCTCTAGTTCGATTTATCTAAGTAGAGTTCTTAAAACCGTGTCTGCGTGTCTGAAAACGTCACGGAACGGCACGACACGATAAGGACAAGACACGATACTGTTCACGTGCCGTGTCTTGAGCGTGTCGTGCTTAGGTTTCTTACTGTAGGACACGGCATAGCACCAAACGTTTACGAGGAGAGACACGGCACGAAAGCAAGGCACGGAACGACACGATACATTTAGACACGGCACGATGGCATGACACAACACGGAGAGACAGTGCACGACACAGAAAGACACGAATAGACACGGATATACACGAATAGACACGAAAGTTCAAATTATTTCGAAATCTTTTGCATTTATTAATTATTCTATTTTAAACTTTACAAATTAAAAAAAAATAAACGTTTAGACACGAGTCACAACATAGTTAAGACACATTTAAGACAAGACATGTTAGACACGACACGTTTAGAGACGGCACGTTTAGACACGACATGTTTAGACACGACACGTTTAGAGACGACACGTTAAGACACGACACGGTTAGGCACGGAACGGTTAAGACACGACACATTTAGACACGGTGTGCCTAAACGTGTCGTGTCTCAACCGTTTCGTTTCGATTCCTTTCAATTTTTAGCACCACACGAAATGACACGATAAAAATAATAAAATACTAAATGTGTCGTACCGTGGCAAGCCGTGTTTGGAACGAACCATCACTAATTTAGACACTATATCTAACTCGGGTCATAAATTTCTCTCTTCTCAGACACGTGCGCAGTGCTCTAAATTGACGTCATGTTTTTGGAACAGGGCTCTGCACAAGCATAGCTGCATAGGTGGAATAACTGGTACGTACTACCTAGTGATACGTTGCATTTGCAATTAATATTAATTTCTTAAACCTAGCTACCTATGTATTGGCCTGGTGATGGTGATGTGAAACACTCTAACTAGAGTACCAAACCCAGATGTGAGAGCGACAATTCTCTCTTTCCGTGTCTACCCATGTGATCTCAACCAGTCCCCTACATGGATCTGGTTCCCAACAATTAATACAATAGCCTCAAGTACTACATACACAGACACTACAACTACTGTCAGTCAATCACCATACCCTTCAATTTTTTTTTAATTATTTTTTCTTATCCCTGAAAAATTTCAGAAGAAAAATAATATACGGCAGAATTTTTTATTTTTGATAATTATGAAAATAGTCCTAATGAAATTAACTAAAGAAGTCATTTTTTTTTATGAAATGATCAGAACGATAGATTTTCTATCGTGCGACTGGTTTTCTTTTTTGTTGCACGGTAGAATTTCTACCGTGCTGCCTAAATTGCTTTTCTTTTGGGTTTGAATTTTTTTTACGATGTTGGCTATACACAGAAAAATAATTACGATTTCGTCTACATATAACAAAAAAAAGATTCTGATCATTTAATTATAATTTTGTCGTTTTGTTTTCAGTCTGCACCAGTTACAATATATATTCATTTCTATTTTCATATTATTAATCTGAGTGAGTCTAATTTAAAAGACTTTTGGTCAAAATCATAATTAGATGTACATAATGTTTGCTTATTTATGGTTAATATTGTAAATATTTTTTACACAAAGTTAGAATTGTAAATACTTTTCAGAACACAATTTTTTGCTCTTGAACGGCAGAAAATTTCACGTGCACAAATTAAAAAAACAAAAATGTCGCACGGTAGAAAATCTACCGTGTGGCAGTTTTTTTCGATCGAAATACTCGAACTCCTTCGCTACTTTTATCAGTCACATTTTCATAATTACCTACAAAAAAAATCTGAATATATGGCTGGTTTGAAAAAAATGACAGCACGTCAATTTTATGAATATCGTTCATTTATTTAGAGTAAACACAAGCGCTCACCAATCAAGGTCAGGTGGGAGGGAAGAGCTCCCAACACTCTAAACGCAAGAAACAACACGTCTGAATGAGGGAAGAGCTGCAACCGCTCTGAACGCATGAAACAACACGTCTGAACACACCGTTAAGACGCACGTGTTCAGAGCTCTAATTCTCGAAATGGTTTAAATTGCCAAGTTGTGAACGCAAGCTTCTCTGTGTCACAACTTGGCAATTTCCAGTTTCGAAGATTAGATATCTGAACACAGTCATCTGGATGGTGCATAGACATTATGTTTTTTTTACGTTTAGAGCATTGACATATATCCCTTCCTATCTGGCCCTGATTCGTGAACGCACGCATTTATATTGAGTTGGAAACAATGCTTTCACAAAATAGATATAGTGTTGTTAGTTTTTTTCCCAACCAAACATATAATTGTTAATTTTTTTTAGAGAGAAGCAAAAAAAATTCGGTACTCCCGGTCCCAGTCCCTTTTAGGCCTTTGGATTTTTCTGGGCACACAATTGTAGTTCACTACTCATCGAATCGAATTTCTATTTAATCCAGTACCCTAGATTAGATGACAAAATAAGGCAAGTTTCAGCTTCATTAATTACTATATTTCCACAGTAAATTCACTTTCAGTATCAGAACAGCAATGAATGTGGCTAAAAAAAAGTGAAAATTAGAATATAATAAAAAATGTAATTACTATATTTCCACAGTAAATTCACTTTCAGTATCAGAACAACAATGAATGTGGCTAAAAAAGTGAAAATTAGAATATAATAAAAAATGTAATTATTATATTTCCACAGTAAATTCACTTTCAGTATCAGAATAACAATGAATGTGGCTAAAAAAGTGAAAATTAGAATATAATAAAAAATGTAATTGCTATATTTCCACAATAAATTCACTTTCAGTATCAGAACATCAATGAATGTGGCTAAAAAAAGTGAAAATTAAAATATAATAAAAAAATGTACTATAGTAGAAAAAGGAATAAGAGGGTAACAGTGGTATCTATTGAAATCAAGGTTTAAAATAGCACTTAGCGCGGTTTAGCGGTTGAGGAGGGATTTAGCGTTTTATCGGTGAAAAACGGTCGATAAACTACCATATCGATATTTATATCATATAAATTTATTTCAAATGATATTAAGTATAAATTATAATTAATACAATTTATATGCTTAATAATAACATATAATAGTAATTTGTTATCAACTACCATATCGATATTTATAACATATTATTTTATTACAAATGATATTAAGTATAAATTATAATTAATATAATTTATATGCTTAATAATAACATATAATAATAATTTGTTATCAACTACCATATCGATATTTATATCATATTACTTTATTTCAAATGATATTAAGTATAAATTATAATTAATATAATTTGTATGCTTAATTATAGCATATAATAGTAATTTCTTCACAAAATATATTTTCAAAGAATAATACATTGAATAATTCATAAGAAAGTATATTAGTAGTTTAGAAGCATAAAGAAAAAAAATGAAAAAAAAGTCACCTAAAACTTGATCTGCTAAAAAAATAACAATTAAATAGCAAAAACATCTATATCGCCGCTAAAACCCTAAACCGTGTCTGCTTTATCGGCCGCTAAAACCGCTATATCGGCCGCTAAAACTGCTATATCGCCAAAAACCGCTAAAACCGTATTTTTCAATATATCTTGCGTTATAGCTCCAAAAAACTCTAAAACCGCTAAATCGCCGTTTTATCGCCGCTATTTAAAAGCTTGATTGAAATAGGAGGTTACCGTTTGTACAATTTGTAAGTATAAAAACAATGTAAAGGAGAAAAATATATAAGAAAAACTTTTCATTAATTGTTTTCTCCTCGCATCTCTATTTCTCAAATTCTAAAACCTCAACATGTATCAAAGCTTAAGACTCTGTGACCGAAAAAAAACCAATACATAGTCAGTACCATCAATACCGGTACGCATAATTTGTGCACCTGAAACTGGTACACATAAAAAAAACAAAGCACAGCAAAAGCAAACTATCTCAAGGGGCATCACGAGATCACGAGGCTACCAATTCCTCCAAGCTCACACATACCTTGCACAATGGCAAAAATTATTTGTCATGAAAAAAGCAGCTTCTCAAGCTTTCAGTGGTCGAGAAATATTAAAATACATCACATGAGAAATTCAAATACGGAAGGTAGTACATTCAGAAAATTCAACAAAGACAGAAAAATATAGCAATGAATGACAACAAAGCTCGGCACACCCCAACTCAAAAAAGCACAACTCGGCATGGTAGGACTCGGTTCTCAAGTTGGCACGGTTCGGCTTTCAGTTCGACTCGACATGGTATCAAGAGGATTTTGTCCTTGAAGAATCGAGGGAGAAGGTGCTCGGGGTCTGCTCCAATCGCTCAGGTGACAACCACTTTCAAAATAGCGACACAAATGATAAGATGCTCGTAAGGCGGATGAAAGATTCAATTCACAAGTCTGGGCAAGAAGGTATGCCAGTCAGGAAGTATTTTAGCACATTTCATCTCCGGGTATGTTTTCTCAACTCTATGCTAGTCACATTTCCTACATGTGAGTCATGGGTCATGCGTAGTAAGATGTATCTACTCAGACCACTTGATCTCCTTTGCTGTAGTAGCATCTCTTTTTGTACCTTAAAATCTGAAGAATCAAATAGATGTTCACCATCAACGATCAAAATATAGATTTTCTTGTAATCAGACCACTTGATCTCCTTTTTGCTTAAATGATTTATTTCAACAACTTCGTATGGTATATTATGATAATCAAGGAAAGTTCCAATCTTATTTTGTTCTTTTACGCATTGAGAAAGTCCAATTGATCATATTGATGTACATTATACTGCACCATAATCTTGATTGTGAAAGAAACTTTGTACTTTAACATTGGAATTGAGATGCCAAATTCAATAAATAAAGTTTGGACTACGTGTTATATGATTAATATATCTCATATTGTCACCTATGTTACGAGGAGTAACATCAGCTATGCCGTAAAATGTGAGTAATTTATACAAGGCATAATACATATTTCACTAAGATTATGGGTACGAATACATACGGAACATTAATTAATTATAATTATTTATGGACCGATTATGATTAATTATACTAATACTAGTGTTAATGCAAAGTTAGAAATATTATTGGGAATAAACCCAAAGTTTTTGGATCAAAACCCAACAAAAAAAAACCCGCAAAACTCTTACATACGCATGGGCACCCCTTTGCAACCGCAAGAGATCAGGTGATACTTGGAAAGAATATGCTGGAAATCCAACAGTTCAATTACGACCGCAATAGACAATCTTTATCGCCGCAAAAGACTTGACATATTTTTTGCCAAGTTTGGATCCAAGTCAATTGCGGCCGCAATAAGGTTTATTGAGACTGTAAGAGACCTGCGTAGAAGCAAAAAACGTTGCATTATTTTGCCGGTATCTTTCTAACTTGTATTCCAAACAATACCAAATTTAAGGAACATATTTACAACAATGAATATGATAATTTGGAAAAGAATTGGAGATAATATATTATCAAATATTTC
This sequence comes from Eleocharis quinqueflora, assembly GCA_964058865.1. Classification (NCBI taxonomy): domain Eukaryota; kingdom Viridiplantae; phylum Streptophyta; class Magnoliopsida; order Poales; family Cyperaceae; genus Eleocharis; species Eleocharis quinqueflora. The sequence goes on along the minus strand of CAXKVX010002931.1, from coordinate 7,792 downwards.
CAAAGAATATTTGGTATTTGTATCAAGATACGTTTTCACTAGTATAAAAGACGCAGGGTCTCCAAGCATTACCGACATCAAATTATAGGACACATGTGTTGTGATTAGCCTCCACTTTCTCCTCCATTACATAAAGTTATTTCTCGATTCGTTCGTAACCTTGAAAATCATTTTGGCATCGATAACTGCTTGGAAGGATCCGCCAGCGCAACATGGTGCTGCTCGACCGTCTCCAACAACCCCTGATCAAGAGACTCGTGTACAAGGGATACCGTAGGGATGGAAAGTAAGTCTCGCTTCCGTCCTCTTTATTTTACATTCCAAATAACCACACATAGGTTTTATTAGAGCTGCAATTGCTTAGTTTAGGTTTTTAGTAATTTGACTCAAATCGTAACTTTGAATTGCACCAACAATATTTTCATGTCTTTGACGACATCTTGACATTCTCTTGAGAGGTGGTTTGGAAGCTTGCTTGGACTCACTTGAAGACTTGCTCGAGAGCTCGCCCGAGAAGTATCACATAGTTGCACTATTTTTTTCCCTTCACTAAGTTTTGTCTCACTGAGATTTCTTAGTAAGATTTTTAACGCGACAATGAAAATTGATACTAGCTCGAAGAGTCATTCGGAAGCTCGCCTGAGAACTAATTAGGAGGATTGCCCATGAGCTCACCCGAAAATATTTAACTTCTACATCTATACAAGCTACAGAAGCTCGGGAACTAATGATACGATCTAATTCTATATTTGGGCCTTAGCTTAGTGAGCCATGGCCCCAATATGTATTGACTAGCCTATTGACTATATATAGGCATGATAAACTATAGAGAGGAATTCAACTTGTACTCAAACTAATCAATCAATACTATTCTCTATGGGTCCGTTTGGCACTCTTGGTTTAGTGGAATAGAGCGTTATTCTATTCCAAGCAAGTGCCAAACAACCCTTTAAATTTTCGAAATAGTGCAACAATTTGCTATTCCACTAAACCAACCAATAGGTGGTTTAGCGGTTTAGCAATTGTAGAATAGCAATTAGTATTTGATTGTGTTGTATTATATTTAGTAATTAATAATATTTTATTATATATGTCACCCTGTTTATTATTTAATTTTATTATTATTGAATATAACACATATTATTATGTTATTATTATTATTATAATTATTTTATTGGTATTGTAATATTTCATTATTATTATTATTGTTATTATTATTTATTAATTGTATTATAATATTTCAGGAAAAAACTTAGGTGCTCCACTAGCTGGGTACACTTGCGTACTTCGGCTAGTGGTGATTGGTGAAATTCAATCTAAGGAATTGAAAAAGTAAACCTATTATATATTATTATAAGTAATAATATTTCATCATTATTATATTATTTATGATAATAATAATTATTTATTTATTATTATTATTATTTGTTATTTTTATTAGGATTATAATATTTCATCAATTATTATTATTTTATTAGTATTATTTTATTATTTATTATTTATGATTATTATTTTTATTTTATTATTATTGCTATTTATTATATTTATTATTATTATTTTATTAGTATTATAATATTTCATCATTATTATTATTATTATTTATTAGTATTATAATATTTCATCATTATTATTATATTATTATTATTATTTATGATTATTATTATATTATATTATTCTTATTATTTATTATTATTATTTTTGTTAGTATTATAATATTTCATCATTATTATTATTTTAGAGTGAGGGTATGGTGTTCCGCAAAATACAAAATCTCTTGTGCTTCGCATGTATACCTTGAATTTCAAATTTTACATGACCGATTCAAACCGTTGAACATGATCTCTAGATTGGAATCTCTTTGAAAACCAAATTTTATATTTTTTGAAATTTTTTAGAGGTGAAAAATCACTCATAACAGATGATTCAGAAATCATTAAATCAACAACTTTTCTATCTATGTAAAAAATAGTAAAAAAATTCAAAAAAATATAAAATTCAGTTTCCAAGGAGATTTTAACATGAAGATCATGTTCAACGGTTTGGACCGCTTGTTCGGACTTTAAAATTTGAAATATAGATGCGAAGCACAAGAGGTCTTGTATTTCGCGGAACACCATAGCCTTACTCATTATTTTATTATTAATGTTATCATAATTATCAATACTTCAACTATTCCAAATGACAAAATCAAACAAAACTGAATAGTCAAGAATACCACTTTTCTACCACTATTCCAAAATGACACTATTGTAAAAACAATTCAACTTTTAACACTATTCTAGTATTATTCCTTGATTTGTCAAACGAACCCTATGATTTTTCCATTTTGTGTTAATTCTTTGTACAAAAACTTGAGATCCCATCAAAATTAGAATAAATTACGGATAAAATTTGTTCCATCTGCATTCACCAAGATGTTCCAGCTGCCAGATCAAGAGAACTAAATTATGAAAAATGAATACCTGGAATGTACAAAAAGAATCGACATTGAATCGAACTGCTCTAGGATGTGGGTGGTGATGCATCTTAGAATTGGATGGTTGGAAAGCTGAACAGAGAGCATGTGGCCTCAATACTGGCAGCGCCATTGCTGATACCTTCCACTGTGGGGCCTGAGTAGCAGTTGCAATAGGGAACGAGATCTTCTACCGCGCGGCACCATCACTGTTCGTGCCGCGCAGCAAATCTTGGCCTTTAATTTGCATCAAGATTCGTGCAAACTAAACTTTATAATATCAGACCCTCCGGAATCAAATCTGGACCGTCCGTAGCTGACAGGACAGTAAATCTGAACGGTCCGTCGGTACCGCGCGACAGAGGAATCGGGTCCGTTGCAATAGATGAGATGAGCTCTTTTGTGTATAATAATATAATAATTGAAGTGGAGGCCAAGTGTGTTTGCTCATTGCTGAGTGGACAAGGAAACTTTTTTCCTATCGAATCCTTTTCCTTTTTCCAATTAAAATTCTATCTTTATTTCTTTTGAAAAAGCCCGGCCCATTTCAGGCCTGGTAATTAGTGATTTATTGGTCGGAGATAAAATCTCCTCTGGCAGGCCTTTTCTTTATCATTTTTAAAACTTTCACTGAAATAATTATATTTTTTTAGTTGAGATTCCCATATTTTTAACCTGGCATGACTAACAATTGTGCAAATACGAGGCAATTTTTTTTTTAATTTCCCACGAGAAAATTATCACATTTTGTATTGTGACTGGCAAGAAAAATATTCTAATTTAACTAAGTTTAAGTTGCTATATTTACTTACTTTTAAGAGGCTTTGGGTTCAACCTTCCGAGGGACTATATACCTAGTGAAAATGTGATGGGTACACACAATACTGACTACAGAGGCATTAAATTAAGGGAAGGAATCAAGGTCAAATGAGGTGACGCAAGAGATCATGCACTGGCACAATAATATAAAAAACAGGTCAAATTGCTGCCATAATACTGGAAAGCATGTGTAGTCAGTATGACACCTGTCACCTCATTTGACTCTGGCGTGTTGTATGCAAAGAATTTTTTACACTATATTATTGAATTAAAGATAGATGATATATAATAGGTATTATGATTAGCCCAACACTTTGATTAATTTTCTCAATTTGCTATTGGAGTTGGAAGGGGGCTTTAGCCTTTATATTAGATATATAACCTGAAATGATTGACCTTTGGTTATTTGAGTAAGTAGGAGCCGGTGTTACACTGTTATTAATATATAAAATCAGACAATATACAGATTTTCTGTTGTATCAACTAGCGCTGCAATTGGTGTTGCCGGCGGCTACACAGAAAATATACAGTCAATTAAGAAGCCACATTAGGCTTCTCACTCTACATACAGTTGTTTAATTAATTAATTAATTAATTAAAGAATGCGCCTATATATAAATTGGCCTGTTGATTCATCTAAGACAGACATCCAATTAAGATTCAAACACACATTTGAATCTGCACTCAATATAGCTATCAGTATACTATTAATTAAATTAGTTCCACGGCGAAATGAAGGACGAAGTCGTAGTGATTGGAGAGACATCCAAAGCTGCCATGCCTGGAGGAGGGATCAACAGAGGGCTCTCAATTATGGATCTCATATTTCGTATTGTCGCAATAATCGGCACGCTCGGGAGCGCCATATCCATGGGAACCACCAATGAAACACTCCCTTTCTTCACGCAGTTCATCCGTTTCAAGGCACAGTATGACGATCTTCCTACGTTCACGTAAGCATGCGACACATCAAAAGCCTAATTAAATATTAAATGCTGGATTTCTTATGAGTCATATGAAGTTGTGTACAATTACCTTCTCAAATGCTTGGCAGGTTTTTTGTGGTGGCCAACTCGGTTGTGTGCACTTACCTTGTGCTGTCTATACCAGTGTCGATTGTGCATATCATCAGGAGCAGCGCAAGATATTCCCGGCTAATCCTGATACTTTTAGATGCGGTGAGACCCTACTTCAAATTTCTCTAATTAAAAAACAAATTTATTATTCATCTATGTTTTTTCATCAATTTCTTGTTAATTTTAGTGTTAGGCACTATATATAGTGTCATGCAACATTAACTAATAGTTGGTTTATGAATGTGGTGTTTGTGAAGGCAATGTTGGCTCTTTTGACTGCGGGAGCCTCAGCAGCGACGGCGATAGTGTACCTAGCACACAAGGGGAATGCAAGAGCAAACTGGTTCGCCATATGCCAACAGTTCAACAACTTTTGCGAGCGCACGTCAGGCTCCCTTATCGGATCCTTTGCTTCTGTGGTTGTGTTTATTTTGCTAATCTTCTTATCTTCCTCGGCTCTTGCAAGGCGCTAATGAAATGCTAAGCTGCTTAGATGGTTTTGTTGATGCTTGTTTATCATCTTGTTGTGTGCTTAATTGTTCTTGTCTTCTGTTTGTATGTATCTTGTCTATTACTACAGTTGAACAGTGATTTTGTATGTTTTGCATGCTTTTCTGAATGAAAAACAGAGGCATTTCAAAAACCAAAAAAAAAAAAAAAAGTTAACGGCTGTTTGTTGATTTCTGGTCCGGAATTAGTAAGTATTTACAAATAGTTCCTGAGACGCGCTTCGAGCTTTATTGTGTATAAAAAAAATTCAAAGTTAAATAAAAATTAAGATTGAAAGAAAAATAAGAAGAAAAGAACGAGGCTTTGAATGTTGGGCGTTTCATTTTTGGGCTTTGAAACACTTACGAATCAAAGTCTGACCCATAATTTGAATCCAAAGAATGAGAAATTTGAACCCGAAAGAAAAAAAAGAAAAGAAAAAGATTTGCAAATTGCAACGCTATCCACAGTCTCCCAACTCTCCCATCACAATTCAGTTCACTTCAAGTTGGGTTTACAAACCCTATCCATTCCATTGTTCGTTCCTCCTCAGTAGTCAGTCCCAAGCAGGTTCTAAGATAAAAGATAAAGAAGAGCTTGCGCGAGCGAGAGAGAGAGAGAGAGAGAGAGAGAAAAAAGATAGAGAGATGGGAGTGGTACCAATTGCGAGCCATGGCCTCTCCGTCGCAATGGGAGCGGGGTTGCTTCGAAGGAAACTCAATAATCCCTCAATACTAAGTACCTCTACTCCTATTACCCCTACCCCTAGTGTGCTCAAAATGAAAATGGGGCTTATCAGAAACAAAGGGGGATTGAGAGGCCTAGAGGTGGTTGCCATGGCCTCCTTCGACGCAGGCATTGGTGTCATGGGCACCAAGCTCGGCATGATGACCTACATCGAGCCCGAAGGCAAGGTCGTCCCCGTCACTGTTGTCGGTTTTCGCGAGGGCAACATCGTCACTCAGGTCAAAAGCGCTGCCACTGATGGGTAATCTTCTCTCTTTTTACCTCTGTACATTTATATGTTCAATCTGTGCGTTCAAATTCACTACAGGGTTTGCTTGATGGAACACCTATATTCTTTTACCATGTTGATTCATTTGAACCTGTAATTGTTTTAGGAACTTAGAACTGTTAGGAATATACATTGGAGATATTGATAGGTGCAAATTATGTAGATGATTATCATGTAATTGAGGATAGGAGATAATAGAGATTGTACAATGTGGGTGATGGTTAGGATACTAGTCTATTCAAGGCTATAAATAGATCTTTGTATTTGTAATCAATAACACAAGATCAATACAATTCATTTCTCTCATTCCCTCTCTTTACAATTTCTATTATGTATCAGAGCAAGATTTCTGGAATTAGGTTTGCGCCTATTCCAGAAATCATGTTGCTATTCTCATCTTATTTCACACAATAAATTCATATATTCTACTATTCTTTTCTATTCCACTTTATACTAGAATAATATCCTTTCTATTTCTCTCTATTCCCACTCTATTCCCCACAATCACCTATCCCTCACCTTATTCCTCTTTTTGTTCTCTGAGACAAAAACCAAGAAAATCAGTCAAGATCACCTCTTTACAATTCTCTTTTCATCATTGCTGGATCGATCTCTCAACTATTAGATCAGATCATCACCTCAGTACAGAAGACGAGATGAGAGCTCCTACACGTGGGAAGCCACCTCATTGATACACCTACACTTCATACGAGCTTCTTGCTGCCACGTGGATCACTGAGACCTCCTTCAACAGCGCCACTTGTGCTGACGTGACGGGCCCACGGTGTTTCGTACCTCGACGAACCTCATCGTTTCTTCACCAACAGCAGACTCCAGATCCATCTTCGACGAACTGGATTACTGTCGCCAATCTAGTGCATCCACGACATCGCTCGCATCACCTGCGCTTCCGCTGACGCGAATTTTCTCTGCACCACCTCTTCTACCGGGGGCCGTGACCTTGACCTTGACCTTGACCTGGATACAGATCTCAGCCTCATATTTCTTATTGCTTCGGTAGCTGCCTTCTGTATCAATGTTTATGCCATCATCTCTAGCCACCGATCTCTCTCTCTCTTTCTACCCATTCTTGTTTCGGACAGGCTTCTTGCTCGCTCAATTGCCTTGCTTGGGTCTAAACCTAGACCTGACAGCTGCTGACCCATTCGTTTAGTGCAAATGTTCCCCATCTAAAAAAAAAAACTGGTTTCAGCACACGGTTGGATTTTAAGCAGAGATTTGGCACGACTGCGGTTTGCCTCACACAATTTCAGAGATCTCAACAACATTCATGGCATTTTGGAGATCTGGCTTGTTTGCAACAGTCAAAGAGTCCGACGAAATGCTTCTTTTGGAAAAATAAATCATGCGGTTAACCTGTTCGATGAAATGCTTTCTGCTGACACTGGCCAATGAAGTTCTTGATGTCAGACAGATTGTAACACGAGACAATTTGCAGAAAGTACCGATACTCGATGTTCCACATGCCTCACAATTCAGCCAATTTTTCAAACACACCTCTGATTCAATTTAAATTCTAATTGAAGCCAATTGAAAATGAGCTCCATTCTTCCTCTTTTCAATCTCATCATTTTGAGACAAGAGAGCCAAGAGCCTCTTGAAATTATGTACAAAGCCAATGAGTCAAAAGAACCATTGAGCTAATGAGTCAAATAGCCATTGAGCCAAAAGAGTCAATGAGCAAATGAGCCAAAGAGCCATTGAGCAAAAGAATCAATGAGCCAAAAGAGCCATTGAGAGTATTTTCTTTTCTTTTGTTCAAGAAGACTCCAACGAGCTTCTATGAACACATCTTGAGCCAAAAGAGCTCATTCTCTTCTTTCCTAATGGAGATTCAAACGATTGGTGATTCAAGATTGTGCCATCAAGGCAATTGCAAGGCAAGCTCAACATGCGTACCACACGATGAGCTTGAGG
>CAXKVX010002929.1:0-64409 GCA_964058865.1 Eleocharis quinqueflora | reverse complement strand
AGAACACATCTGTATATCTGGCATATGTACAGAATACACATGCACAATTGGTGCCTCTATAGAACATATCTGTACATTTGCACCTGTGCAAAATATATATGCATTGTATATGTACACTATGTAAACATTCGATGAATTGGATTAACATATGTGTCAAATTGAGCTTTACAGGTCTTTATGAGACCAAATCAGGCTTTACCAGCCTTTCTGGTACCAAACCAGCCTTTTTGAGAACAAACCAGCCTTTCTGAGACTAAATCAGCCTTCCTGGGACAAACCAGGTTTTATAGGCCGTTATGGGTCTAATATGGGCTTTACAAGTCGTTACGGGACTATTTGGACTTTACAGGCCGTTACAGGACTAAATCGAGCTTTTTTGGCTGGTGCCAAGCCTCACATCGGGCGATACCAAGGCTTATCGGCCAATGCAGCCTCTACAGGCCAGTGCCAAGCCACACCGGCCGGTGCCGGGCCTCTACAGGCCGATGTCGTGCCCCACCAGTCGGTGTCGGGCCTTGTCAAGCCTTTCCAGCCTTCCCACCGGACGGTGTGACACTCTGCAGGCCGGTGCCAACCCTCCCACCGGCTGGTGTGCCCCTCTGCATGCCGGTGCCAGCCCCCACCGGTCAGTTTTTTTGCTTTCTAGTGCTCCTCACCAGGATCAGATTAGAAACAACTCACTAGACTTACTGCATAACAGATGTGTGATCTTGTACACATCATTGCATACATCAAACTGCCCACAACATTTGAATATGGAACACTATCCATTTTCTCCCCCTCGATTGTAGTTTTGGGACACATATTTGTGCTCAGACTGGTATTTCTTTAAACACGTGTAGTTACTGGTTTACATGTTGACATGTTAAACTTTTCAAGAACCTTATGTATATAAGTTTCTTGTGACAGACCCAGAAACCTTTTTGAACGGTCTCTTGAGATTTTAATGCTTATAACTTGCTTCACCCATATCTTTCATGTCAAATATAGCATAGAGCCATTGTTTCGTTGGTTCAATCAACTTTTGATTATTTGCTGCTAATAATATATCATCCAAGTAAAGAGTTAAAACTATAAAATTATTCTTGAAACTTTTTTTTGTATACGCAATGGTCTTCCTCAATCATCTAATATTATAGCTTGATGAAATTTAAGATACCATTGTCGTGATGCATGTTTAAGACCATATATGAATCGGCGAAGTTTGCACGCTTTGTGCTCATTCCCTTTAATCACAAACCCAGTGGGTTGTACCATATATATCTCTTCATCTAATTCTCCATTTAGAAAGACTGTTTTCACGTCCATTTGAAATATCATAAGTCCATGGATGCTACTCTTGCTAAAATGATACAAACATATGAATATCTCACTATAGGTGAGAAAGTTTCATCATAATTTATTCCCTCTATTTGAGTGAAATCTTTTGCAATCAAGCGAGCTTTATATCGGTCAATTGAACCATCAACCTTGCATTTGATTTTGAGAATCCATTTATTTTCAACTGCCTTACGCCCTGATTGTAAATCAACCAGATCTCAAACATGATTCTTATACATTGAGTCCATTTCTTCTTATATAACTTTAGACCATTTTGTTGCTTCAGACCCAGACAGAGCTTGAGCAACTATTTTGTATTCCTGTATTCCTTCATTTGTAGTAAAAAAAACTTCACCAATTTCAATTCCAAATCGACGTTTAGGAATTAGATTTCTTGCACTACGACAAGGTTCATCATTCACAATAATCAAATCAGATTGAATCTCAGATGAAAAATGTTCATTAAAATCATTATTATCATGTCGATCTGCTACAGTATCCGATATGCTATAATATCGGTCTGCTACAATACCTAGCATTGTAGATCGATCTTGTTTGTCGATCATTTCATCCATTGCTGATTTTGATTTTGATTAATGTCATTTAGTTCAAAGAACTTCATATTTGACGAAACCTCCCTCTTTTCAGGAAATTCATTCTCGAGAAATGTTAAATCCCTTGCCTCTATTTCTATAACTATTCCTGTTGGATCTTCTCCAATAAATACATAACCCTTTGATTCTTCAGAATAACGTATAAAATACATTTTCTGCCTCGTGGACCAAGTTTTCAGTATTTATGAGACTTGTCCAGAACATAAGCAAGTGATCCCCATGGATGTAGATGATCCATATTTGGTTTTCTTCTTGTCCACAACTCATATGGGGTTCCTGTAACAGACTTAGAAGGTACACGGTTCAGTATATAGGTTGCAATCAGCAAAGCTCCTCCCCAAAATGAAATTGGAATATTTGCCTGCACCATCATGGAACGGGCCATTTCTAGTAATGTCATGTTCCTTCTTTCAGCAACTCCGTTTTGCTGAATTCTTGGAATAGTTAGCTGTCTAAGTATTTCTTTTTCACCACAAAAACTCTTAAACTCATCAGAAAGGTATTCCCTACCTCTGTCAATCCTAAGAGCCTTTACAGTAATATTTAATTGATTTTCTGTCATAGTTATGAAGCTTTTAAAACAATTTGAAGCATCATATTTATGAGCTATCAGAAAAACTTGACCATATCGAGTATAGTCATATATAAAAGTGATGAAATATGCTGCTCCTTGTCTAACTTTCACATTCAAAGGACCACATATATCATAATGAAATAATTGCAACGAAATTGTCGCACGAACAACCTTGCCAAAGGGCTTTCGCACAACTTTACCGACTAGACAATGTTCACATGTTAACAGATTTAATTTACTCACAGGTCCTAAAAGACCTTATTTGGCTAATATGTTCATTCTTTCTATACCAATATGACATAGTCCAGCATGCCACTTAACAGAATCAGAATTAAAATCACTAATATAGTAATATTACATACAACAGAATCATGTGAAGGAGAATAGCAAGTATTAAGCACAATAAATCCATTATTTAGATAACCAGTACCACATAATGTTGTACCTAAATACAAGTTCATACCATCATCTGCAAATTCAACCCTAAATCCAAGTTTTAATAATACAAGTACAGATACAAGACTACGCCTAAGATTTGGAGCATATAATACATTACTCAACAATAACTTATGTCCATTTATGATCATTAATTCGCAAGTTCCAATCTCTAAGACTTCAACTCTACTACTATTGTCCATATATATGTACTTGCTTCCACCAGGAATGCGACGATAGTCCTTGAAAGCCATTTTATCCCTTGTTATATGGTATGTTGCTGAATCTGAAACAAGTGATCTCACATTTGACTCTGTACATTCACGAGCGAAGTGACACATCTTCTTGCAGTTGTAACACTGCATCTTAGACTTGTCCTTTTTTTTGTTTCATTTTCTTGTTTTTTCTTAAAACTTCTTGAATCCAGATTTGCTTGAACCTGAATCAGAAGAACCATCAGCACCTTTCTTACACTTGTTGATGTTCTGGTTTTTTCTGTACATAAGAAGATACCAGATATGCTTCCTCAATGCCTTTTCAGTCATCAACCTATCTTCCTCAAGTTCCACATGACGAGCAACATCCTCAAATTTCTTGATGTTGTCATTGTGCATCAAATTAACCCGCATTTGCTCCCAAGACTTTGGAAGTGAGCGAATAACTGCTTGCACTTGTTGTTCGTCAGTTAAAACATGCCATGTTGCCCTCAGTTGACTTATCATATTTGACAGAGTAGTCAGATGCTGCCTCATGGAATGATCCTGGCGCTTCTTATATCCATCAAATTTCAGTGTTAACTGGCGCAAACGGGTGGTTGATGTGCCACCGAACTCAAGTTTTGCCGCATCCTACATAGCTTTGGATGTACGAAACTGTTCAAAGCACATCAAGAGATCATTCGACATACTGCTTAAGAGCAGAATTCGAGCAACTCTAACTATTTCCTTCCAAGCATTGTAGGCTGCCATAGTGTCTGGTAAAGCAGGCCTTCCAGGTTGAGCCATCACTTCGTAGATGGGCTCGAGCACTTTCTGATTTTCCAAGAGATACTGAACCTTAAGACTCCAAACATCATAGTTATGGTCATTCAGTTTCTCTCTCTGATTAAGATCAGCAATGATGCTTTTACTTGTTGACATTTCTAAGGAAGTAAGAGACACGAACAAAGAAATTTATTTTGTTAGCACAACTTCTAAAACAGATTCTGTCATACAATTAGAAATAATCTAAAAGTTGGTATCATTTCAATCATAGAATCAAAAGAAAATCTAAGATAATCAATCATCTCCTAAAAAACCGAAATATACTACTAAATACTAATGATTATTCAATTTATGCAGAATCATAGAATTTTGTTCCCTATTGACAAAATAGTATCTTCTTCTATAAATTCACTTATCGACTTTACTAGATTTTAAACAAAGTATTAAAATCGAAGAAGAAAATCTTTTGACTAATATATCAATGTAAGATAAGATAATCAGGAAAAAAACTAAATATAAGTATCAGATATTATTAAAGCGGAAGCCTTGAACAAAACCGACTTATTTTCTTCTTACATGTTCCCTTGAATGAGTCCAGTGCTTCTTCGTATCGTCAGTAGAACTCAATCACAATCTTGACAGGATGAACTGAGAACAATAATGTTCACAGTTAAAATACTAAACTCCAAAATAGTGTTATCAGGATAATCACTCTGTGATATTTACTTAGAATTTTCTATCTCAGAACCCTCTTCTTCAATTTGAAAACATGCATATATATACAACCTCTAAACAGTGTATCTCATCTATATGATGATAAAGGCAACCCTTTATCAGCATATGTACCCTTAGTGTCGTTACAAACACATCTGTATATCTGGCATCTGTACAGAACACACCTGCACAATTGGTGCCTCTACAAAACATATATGTACATTTGCACCTGTGCAGAATATATATGCACTGTATATGTACACTATGTACACATTCAATTAAATGGATTAACATATGTGTCAAACTGGCCTTTACAGGTCTTTCTGAGACCAAACAAGGCTGTACCCGCCTTTCTGGTACCAAACCAGCTTTTCTGAGGCCAAACTAGCCTTTCTGGGATCAAATCAGCCTTTCTGGGACCAAATCAACCTTTATGGGACCAAACCAGCATTTTTGGACTAAACCAGGCTTTATAGACCGTTCTGGGTCTAATATGGGCTTTATAGGACGTTACGAGACTATTATGGACTTTACAGGTCATTACGGGACTGAATCAGGCTTTTCTGGCCGGTACCAAGCCTCACATCGGGCGGTACCAAGCCTTACCGGCCGGTGCCAAGCCATACCGATCGGTGCCGGGCCTCTACAGGCTGGTGTCGTGCCCCACTGGCCGGTGTCGAACCTTGCCAAGCCTTTCCAGCCTTGACATCAGGCGGTGTGACCCTCTACAGGCCGGTGCCAATCCACACCAGGCTGTGCCAACCCTCCCACCGGCCCGTGGCAGCCCACACCGGCCGGTGTGCCCCTCTGTAGGCCGGTGCCAGCCATTTTTTTTTCAAACCCCCTACAATGACTATCAATTATCTTATGAATTTATTACCTGCATTTGGTGTTATATCTCAAAATAAAAATAAAACAAATCATTTTCTCAAATAATGAGTTGATTAACTAAATTAATTTTCTCACTCCACAAAACCAACTGTTAATGGATTATTCTGAATAAGGTCGAGTTAGTTATGATAACTAAGGACTCAAACTTGAGAGTTGAGTAAGTGAGTTAGATATTTTAGCTTAGAGTCACAATTAAGCGCGAACTTCGGCTCGTTATAATTGCGAGCTGAGTTTTAGGTGTCATTTGCAGTTTTATTTTGTTAGGATAAATATGTATCAAATTTTTTTATTTTAAATATCAATATTTTTTTGTCAAATTTCGAACTCATGGTCTCATGAAAAATACTGTCCTTATACATTACACTAATAATCAGGAGCAGAGGCAAGTTCAAGGGAAAGGGAGCTTAGCCACCCTCATGATTAAAAGTCTATAATTTTTTAATTTAGTACTCGAAAGATTTTAATTAAAAATACTAGTTTGTATTCTCTACAAAGTCTATAATTTTTCTGGTTCCGCCTCTGCCAATAATTGATTCTCGCGGTCCTGCTTTTTATATCATCAATATACCGTTCTGCTTTTATTCGATGAAATGATACATGCAATAGAATCCATATCCGGTGAGAGGTAGCTCATAAAGTGGAATAGTCATCCAATGATTCATATTAAATCGAGATTCGCACGTACAAATCTCGATGTAATGTGAATCATTGAATGACTATTTTACCACACAAAATACTCTATCATATGTGAATTTCACGTATATTACATGTCTAGTTTTCATGTGTAAGTTTGTGGTATTATCAAATATATATTCTGAACTAAATTGTTGGATTTGGGATAGATGGTTTTCATGCGCACATCCACAAAGGAGTCGAACCCAAAACTGTATTCAGTTACTTTTACTTTCTGTTGTCAGATCTGACTCTTGAGTAAACTAAAGCAGTTGCAACAGTAAATACAGACTCCGACTAAATACATTTTTTACAATGCAATAAAGCAATTTGCAACTATTATTTCCTCAAAAGAGACAAAAAAACATTGAAATAAAAAAGCAATTTACAGATTTCAAGTACTTTCTTGTGCACTTCACGCGATTCACAACTGCACAACATACATGAGAAAACTATATATATATTTCTGTAATAAACTTTTGCGTCAAACCCCTTGATGAGGTTATTCTCTCATTCCTGTAACTAATACACTTTTTATACTTTCGTTTTTTTACATCAATGAAGAAGATAGGGACTTAATTCTTTCTTAAAAAAAGGAAAAAAAAGGGGGAAAAAATGAGAACTCTGATTTATCTTTTTACAGATACTCTAGTAGTGCAAAGTCGAGTCAATTCCTGTTTCTTCTAGATTGAGACGTTGAGTTGTGCTTTTATTACTTCCCCTTTTATGAATATCGTTGGATGCCGTGTCATATATAACGTGCATTAATTATTTTCCTTTTTTTTTCTTTTTCAGTTTGATGTCATGTAGACATGTACATATTTCATACGGGTACCGTTGGTACCACTACCATCTGTAAACTTATGCATGTTGACATTGAGGGACGGGATTAAAATTTTAGATTAATAGTTGTCAAAATTTCAAATTATTTTCTATTTTCACTAAAATTTTATTGAAAATTGTCAATTCGTAAATGACATATTAATATACTCTTATAATTATACTAACTAAGTAACTAACTCATTTTTCAAAAACATTGGGGATACCAGGCACTCCAGCACCTCCTAGCTCCGTCCCTGTTGACATTATTTATTTCATCATTTTGTAAGTGTCTAAGCTCTTACTTGAGGTAGATTAGGCTGATTATTCCTTATCAAGTTATCAGTAGTATAGTTAGAATCTGAGCTCAATGTTAAAGTTTTCCTTTAGCATTTGTTGGAATAAGTCTTAAACTCGCAATCTTAACAATACGTGATGATGTTACTGATCATTCGTATTTGGCATCATGCTATACTTTCTGGTTTAAATTCTATATTATTTTTAATAATATGTTTTTTTATCTAAAACCAAAAACCTGCCAATAATACGTCATTTTGTCACTTCATACGACATCCAAGATTATCAAGTTTCATGCAGTTTTTAACGACTAAAATTTAATGGCCTTTAATGAAGTATGAATAGGACCGTCAATGATATTGTTTTAATGCCACAAAACTGAGTTATTTGCAAATGAAATTCATCTTAATCTCTGAAAATTCATCTTAGCGCGTCCTGATTAGAACATAAGCTGAATTATTTGCAAATGAAATTCATCTTCATCTCTGAAAATTCATTTTATTTATACATATTAGAAATGACAAATGAGTAATGTTTGTGGCAACCTTCATTTTTGTTGGCATTTGTCTGTTTTCCATTTCTTTATCTACAAAGTTAATTTTGGCCAAACAAGTGGTGCAGCTTAACCTACTTACCTATTGCAGATAGATATCAGAGAAACATTTTATGGATAAACATCGGAATAAATGGAACTATTTTTGTCCTATCACACAAATCTTCTCTACAAGTTGTAGCCTCGTTGGCTTGCATTTGGAATGGAATTGTAAAATAATCATCATACCAATTATTCGTTCATGAGGATTTTTTGAATGAGTTCAGACAATTTTGTCAGGTTTTCTTTTAAAATTAATATGTGTTTTTTTTTTTGTATAAATAGTACATAGTTGACATTTTCGTCTAAATGGTTGACAACTTGACATGTTTTTTTTTTATTTCGTTGAAGAACTAATACTTTCAATTCTCTTTCTGATGGTTTTTCCTGAGCAATTTTTAGTTTTTTCTTTTTTGATTTATTAAAAATTACCAAAAAAATTAAGTATATTTTTAGACAATCCTTTTCCAATCTGCAATGATGATTACAAAAATAAAACATTGACCTACAATTGCAAAGAATGCAGAACTTTGATCTTAAAATATAATTGGTCAAAAATGCCTATTTTTCTAGCCCATCAATCTAGTGGAACCGGATCTGGTGTTGCGCAGTACCGTGCTGGAACACATTCGAATCGTAGTGCATCGGTATTCGTGCCCAAAGAATAAAGACTTCTGATTTTCATCACTGACGTTCGATCCGAACCGTTGGTGCTGTGCTACACATGGTGCTGTGCGATAGCGGATTCGGTTCCATTCTAATAGGCCATATGGTCTGTATATGGCCTACATTGAAAAATCCTTTTAGGAAAGGATTTAATTTTCCTTGCAATTGGAAAGTGAAAAATACTAGGCGTATGACTCGCGCTCCGCGCGAAAAGTTAAATTTTCCTATTACAATAATAAATCGTTTAAATAATAAAAAAAAGCAATGGGGAAAAATCGAAAATTGTAGTGATTTTACTGTAGCGGTGAACAGTGAAAATACTGTTTATTTCACTGTGAAAATGAACAGTGGTAGCAAATGTTGCGTCATGAGTATATTAGATGAACGAACAATAAGCAGATGCTCGAAACATGTTACAGCATTTGGAAGCAACACTCAACAAAAGTTGAGGTATTGACATAGTCACATAGTATTCACTGGTTGATAAAATCAGAGAGTAGACGTCAAGCAAGGAGCAGCCAATCAGAGGTATTGATACAGTAGTCACTTGGTATATATAATATATGTTTGATAAACATGAGAATCACACCAATTCGAACATTCTTTTGTTAATTTTATTAGAATATAATGCAAGCACATTTATCTGTTTCAGCAATAATTAATGTTGACTGTTGAGTTAGTGTATTATTTCAAGTAATACAAGATTAACACCTTTTTTTTTTCCTATACTATTTGTGTTACTTTTTTACGTACTGCTTTCACACTCTAGTTCAAAAATTTATAACAATACATTTCTTTCTGACGATCCACGCAACATCACGTTTTACCTAAAAAGGAAGCATACAATATATACTAGACAATGGTTTCTGATATTTGCTTCTGGCAGCAATTTAGTTGTTTCATTTTGTATTTTTTGTTCTTTTCTTAAAGAAACAGTTTGACAAGCACTTATATGTAGCAGTGCAGAAGCATGGAGTTAATTAATTTGCACTGACTGACATGATCAGCCCTTAATTACAGCTTTTATAGACACTTTAATTTTGATATTTTGTGGCACTTTACTGTTATGTACCTATTACTAGGTTTATGCATATATAATTGATTTGTTGGTAGGCTGGATATGTTGCTTCTTGTTTAGTTGTAATAGGTTCTTAAAGCACCATGTAGATAGATAGAGTTGATGTACTGACATCATCTACAGCGGCATCGGTGCAATCAAACAGTTATGGAGGTGAGTTAAAAATGAATTTATATCTTCTTCAATTACAATAGCGGTTCGTTCTCCGAATTTCGATGCTACTATAACGTTTTTGACATGTTCGTACAATAGTTGTTACAGCGTTGCTACAGTGCTCATTTAGTAAAACTGTTCATTCTCTCTTAGAAATTTCTGACGATTCCAAAAAATACGAATTCAGTAAAAATCTCTCATAGAGTGTAGGGTAAATGTTTGTTTCTTTTTGTTATTAAAAGAAAGTGGTAACTAGATTACAACAAAAACAAAAATTTAATTTTAGGAAAGAATAGTAGCAATAGCGATAACTAGATTATAAGGAGTGAGAAATTAATTTGACCTGCCTTTAGCATTAAAAAAAAAGAAACATAAAAAATTCAACTTTTGAGATTTTTTGTTCCTACTATGGTATTTAAAAACATTTAAAATTCTATTTATAATTCAAAATAATGACAATAAATATTGAACCCAAAGATAGATATCAGGATGCATGTTGCCTCATTTCAAACTTTACTCTGGCTCATCTATAAAATCAACGGTTATTAAACCAGAAAAAAAAATCAAATTAACATTAAGTTCATATCGTTCACTCTAGATTGTATCTCAATTTTGAATCCTGATACATACGAAAATCATTTGGCCATTAATTATAACGATAAATATCAACTATTTATTTTTAATCACTCAATTAATGACATGTTAGTTTTTCATTTAGATTAAAATTGAAAGAAGTCTATCTAAATAAAATTAAATAAAATTTAGTCTGGGGTTAAACAATAAATAATCCTGGCTGTTAAACAATTGTACTGTTAGTCTGGAGTTCAAGCTTCAGCGAGAACTATTTTAGGAGATTTTTCAAATTTATTTTTTCTGATTTTTATGAATGTATATTGTAAATCTACCAATAATGAATAAAAAAAATTGTATTATCAATATAACTTAAGCCCTAAAAAAAAAAATAGGGCTCTCTCATAATAACAAGGGAAAATTTTCAAAATGCCACTACAAAATTTGACAATTGTCAAAATGCCATCAAGAATATCATATTTGTCAAAATGCCATTAAAATGAAGACCCTATTTTTTTTATGCCATTGTCTCTCTTTTTATTCAGTATAAAAATTCTGAAATTTCAAAATGGCAATATTGCCCCTGTCAGACTTTTTTTTATTTCCGACAAAAGCTAACCTATCTCCCCTTCCAGTTCCGCTTCCCCACTCCGATATTTCTTTCCTCCTTGCCATCGGTGGCGCTATCACCAGGAGCGACAATTGCATTGGCCGATTTGGCAATTAAAACCTCTTTTTCAAGAGATTCGACCTTGTCACGTAGTTCCAATTCTACCTTGTGGGCATCCTCAAGGCGTTCAAGCAGGCTCCGCTCGGTCTCCAGCCAGACATTGCGGTTCTCAGCTAATATCTCTGCTGCTCGTGCGTTTGCACGACCATCCTCTATCCGTCGAGTCTGTATCTGCATCAATTGGTCTTCTGCCTCAAACAATCTCAGTGCCAGAACCCTATTGATTGGTACTATTTCAGAATCTAACAATTAATTGACTGATAAACTAAACTAAATGGGAAACTGATGCTGCAATGGTGATTTTGCACTGTACTAAGTACTAACATGTTCCTGGACTGGAGAGACGCGATGTAGGGAAGGCCTAAAAACACAGCAAAACTCAAAACCATGTATGTTGACATTGTTTTCTAAATCTCCTTCTGTTGTTGAACTGTTGCCACAACTATCTTTGGAATTTGAATGAGGATAAACCCATGGCTTGATCTCTTTGCTTCCTTCTTTGTCAGTCCAGCTCTCCTCTCTCGCGTGCTAGGGGTTGTCAGATCAGGCGATCGCTTGCAATGGCCAAGCCGGCGTCCCCGAGGGCGGCTACTCTCCTTGCGCGTTCAAGGGTTCGACAGTGGAGATAGGTTCAGCGAATGAGCTTTTGTCAGAAATAAAAAAAAGTCTGACAGGGGCAATATTGCCATTTTGAAATTTCAGAATTTTTATATTGAGTAAAAAGAGAGGCAATGGCATAAAAAAAATAGGGTCTTCATTTAAATGGCATTTGACAAATATGATATTCTTGATGGCATTTTGACAATTGTCAAATTTTGTAGTGACATTTTGAAAATTTTCTCTAATAACAAATACATTTTCATGAAATGGCAAACTTTGCTTAATGTATAAATTGGAGGATACTTTTGTAAATTTCCTCGGCTCCTTCTCTTGCACAAAACCTCTCTTGTGGAATTCTACAAAAACCCTACCGAGACTCCTTGAGTCTCAACTGATGCCACATCAAACGGTCGTCTGATTAATAGTGCCGGAGCATAGAGCGATCTATTCTAGATCTCTCGATATCACAAACTAGACATCTCCAACCTCATTTGCCCATTATAACTCGCGCCATGGATTTAGATCCCGAAGGCATCTTTAGAGACGACTCTGATTCTGATGAGGAGTTCCATCAGGTACACTTCCATGTCTCCTCTAATTTTCTGTTTATTTTATGAACAACTTATGCTGTGTATCTAAAGAAAACACATACTTGAAATGCCTTAAACACTAGTCAATCTTCCCCATTTGAAATTTCGAAGTGCAGAAATACAAACTTGAAATGCGTTAAACACTCGATAAACTAGAAGGGCTTAAAGGCATTGAAATGTTTTAAGGGTTGACTAGAGTATCAGGATGGGTATAAGTTTGAGATTATGTTATGGTGTATGTCAAAACGACAAAACAAGTCAGCTTTACTATGTATCCCTGCAAAATTTTCAGGATATCCTTTCTTGTTTTGATATCCGGGAAATTTTTTAGCTGCTGTTGCTTGCTCCTACATTACCCTCCTTTGTCCTTTTCATAACATTCATACAATGAGCATTTCCTGTCACTTTAATTCATGGACCTTGAATAAAAGAATCGGCGAGAGAGCAGACATTTCTGTGGAAAAATTGGGAACTTCTATTTGAGATTGATATGCAATTGACTCTTTTTCGTAACTACTACCTTTTCATATCAAGCAGGAAAAAGAGCCAACAAAAGAATTAGTGGTGTACTTGGTCGATGCCTCCCCAAAAATATTTGGCCCTGCAACAACTAACGTGGGTTTGATTCTTCTTCTTATTATACATATCCGTCCATCTTTTTTGTTGATATTGTAAAAAGGGTGTTGTCAATATTTTTGGTACAGGACTGACTCTATTATGATGTAAACACTCACAATGCAGGACATAAGATTATTGATTCATGCTCAACAAAAGGGCTTTGAATTTCTAATTCTGCATTTTGTAGTTGATGGGGAACTCCGTGTTGTGTCAATTAGATTATTTCAAGTGTAGAGGTTATTCTAGAGATTGTACCAGTCACATCCATTTAGGCTGGTACCGCACTGTCAAGTTGAGCTTCGGGTGGTGGGATAACATACTTTTCTATAATGTCTGAAATAGAATTTGATAAAATATTTGTAATATTTTTCTAGGAAGGGGGAACAAATGATACCCATTTCCGTGCCGTGATGAACTGTCTTGTTCAAGCTCTCAAGACACAAATCATTGGCAGATCCTACGATGAAGTTGCAATCGTCTTCTTTAATACTGTAAGCAATTTTTAATGTTTTATCATTTCAGTTTTCTACTGAATGATAATTGAGTTGGTATTGCACTGGGAAAAGATGGCGAAATTGCAACTATTCTAATCGTTAATTATTTTTGTTTATACTTGTGGAGGATTTTACCTGTGACTTGGGTTACCAGGAAATAGGTAATATTGGGTTAGATGACTTGGTTTGGGTCGGCAAACTTTTTATGTAAATAAAACTGGTTGTCCTGTTGGACCAGTCTTTTACCTGGCTGAGTCAACTTAGCTAGGTTGAAATGCCGTATAACATATTATCCAAAATGGTACTTAAGCTGTGCATGTCTGTAATTTTTACTATGATTTGGATGAACGGATTAGGATGTTGGGCTTATTTAGTTGTAGAATATTATTAAAGCTGTGCAGTAAATAGTTTGGATCACGATTGCAACAGACAGATATGGGCCTGACAGTCTGATCTGACATACCATTAGGTCAACAGAACCCTACTAAATGTGATCTTTCATTCTGTTAGTGTTAGAAGCAACACTTGCAAACTCACCTTGTTAAAGTAGTCTCAACTTCTTTGGAATGAGCTTAGTTTGTTGATTATGTTCTTTATTTTGTGTACCATTTTTTTCGGTTTTCACAGAAGGAAAAGAAGAATTTGCAAGATGTGGAGGCAGTATACGTGTTCAACGTGGAGGAGAGAGAGCCTCTTGACAAGCCCACAGCTAGGCTCATTAAAGAGCTCTCCTCAATTGAGGGTACTAATTGTGCCTTTCTTCTCTAGGTTTCACAAAATAGATTAAATGCTTCACCCCATCTTGAAGAAGGTGCAACTCTTTTTACGTTATATGCAGAGAAACATCAAAGAATAAAAATTAAGATCTACTGGTTAACTGAAGGAAAGAATGCTTATATTTCCCTTTATTTGAAGTGGTTCATTGCCTGTCATTTAAAGAAATATTAATATCAATATACTATTTGAATTTATTTTAAGTTCAAGACAAATTGTTAAAATCTAGTTTCTTTAAATTTTAGTTTTAACTTTTGACACTGTAAAGCATCCTGCTGGATGCTAAATAGTCATACTTTTGTTGATTTTACTTATGGCTTCAAATGTTTGTCAATGACATAAATACAATAGCTGTAACAACTCTTCTCTTTATTTTTCATTTTAGAAAGGACGACTAGTCATTCTTTTCCAGAATATTTTCTGCTTATCAAAATGTCTCAGAACGTACTTATTGGTTTTTTATCATGATAGATGCATTTGTGAGCAATATTGGAAGTTGTTATGGCATCACCCCTGGGTCCCGCGAGAACTCACTTTACAATGCTATATGGGTTGCACAGGGCTTGTTACGCAAAGGGTACATATCTCTGAAATTCATGCTTGTACTAACCTGGTTCATTACAATATAAAAAAGTTAAACCCTGTTGTATTTTCACTGGGTTTGTGCTGTCTGGCTAAGATGTACCTGCTACAGCCTTCCCTTTCTGGTGCAATGTTGGTTCCATCCTATGTTATTTTAATGTTTACTTGGTGCATATTTTGTTTTTTGTGAAGCCCTTAGTAAGAAAATAGGAAGAAAACTGAAAAGACTATTTTGTGTTCCCGGAAGTTACCAAATTATCTTATGTAACTTGCATAGCAAGAAATATTGCACAGACCATGACAAAAGATCAATTATTTACTCTCTTCTTTCTCATAAAAAAGGAAAGGAGGGTGGTATACAGCGCTCTGAAGTGAAATATACGTGTATGAATTATCATATTTCCATGTTTTGTTTTTGTATGGCATTTCTAATTTTACATGACTTACACTTGAAATATTTCATAACTAAAGATGTTAGAGCTCGCAATTTCTAATCTTTTTTCTTCTTTTCCAGATCAGCAAAAACCACAACCAAACGCATGGTTTTGTTCACTAACGAGGATGATCCATTTGGCAGTATCACAGGTGCTGTCAAAACTGATATGATTAGAACAACCATTCAGCGTGCAAAAGTAATAACAATACCCGACTTCTTTAACTTATTTCCTGTTTTCGTATCTTTGGAAGAGAATCCAATATTTTGCCATTACTGTAAAAAAAAAAAGAATTGAAAAGAACATGTTGATGTTGCAATCAGGACCATCTTTATTTGCAACCAGCAGAGAGCATCCAATTTGTTATAGGTGAGTCATTAACATGTCAGTTAACCGAATGATGAAAGACAGAAGAAAAATCTTTGGCTTATAAAATTTTCTATCGAGCCTGGAAATGTATTAGAAAAGAGACAAAAAAAATTCAGTTTATGTTTTTAAGTCAAGCAATAGGTAGAGTAGTTCCCAGCGTGGGAGTCAAAATAAGAACATAAAAAGAAGAGGAAAAACTTATGATCCCTGTTGCAACGAAAATTCCAGAAGGAATATTTCTTGTCATTGCATATGCAGAGGTGGGGCAAAAAGCAGTTAATCAGTTTAACCACACGATCAATTGTGTTTTCTAAATTATTTTCTGGTTAAATTTATCTGGCAGCATGTATTGTTAGGCGTTAGCAGCTAAAATTAAATATGCAGATAGAACAGGAAGTAAAATGAAAACAATATATAGAGAAGGGAATTCCTTCTACAATCACAAATTGATAGAATACACTTTATTGTCTTTACTTGATACAGCTGATAATATTGAATTTTCATGTAGGATGCACAAGATCTTGGCATTTTGATTGAGCTTCTACCATTGAGTCAACCAAATGAGGAGTTCAATGTCTCTATATTTTATGTTGTATGGTCCATAACTTCTCTCTGGAATATCTTGTTGCAATTTTCTATGACTTGTCACTCAAATGCTCATTGCCTGATGAATTTTCAGGATATGATGGGATTAGAAGGCGATGAAATTGCTCAGTTCTTCCCTTTAGCTAGCCAAAAGTATTCTCTTATTACATCAAGTAAAATATTGCTGGTTTTCAGTACTTGTCCAAATATTGACCAGTTATGTCTACAACAACAACAATAAAGCCTTTCTTTCCAAATAAGTTGGGTAGGCTAGAAATGAAACTCAATCTGAAGTGAAAAATCAATATAAATAATAATAATATAAAAAATAGTAAAATAATAGTAAAAATAAAAGTATAGAAATAATACTACTACTAATAATAATACATTATTCTATCGATCATAAGTTTAAATTAGTATGCTACGTCGTTAATTCTGAACTTAATCGTACAATTATAACACTACTTCTAAAATTTAGTT
This sequence comes from Eleocharis quinqueflora, assembly GCA_964058865.1. NCBI lineage: Eukaryota > Viridiplantae > Streptophyta > Magnoliopsida > Poales > Cyperaceae > Eleocharis > Eleocharis quinqueflora. Next base: position 47,775 of record CAXKVX010002929.1, on the reverse strand, counting down.
TCTCACGGTTCTAGTACGTGAATCGCTGACTTCCATGCACTCCTATCTGACGCCAACTCTTTGGAGACATTCCATGCCTTTAAGTCCTTTTTTACAGCTTCATTCCATGTCAATTTCGGTCGATCTCTACCTCTTCTCGTGTTTTCAACGCGGCTTACAACTCCAGCACATACCGTTGCATCAAAAGGCCTACTCTGGATGTGTCCATACCATCTCAAGCGATGTTGAACCAGTTTCTCTTCAATCGGCACAACCTCGACCTTGTCACGTATATCGTCATTTCTAATGCGATCCCTTCTTGTATGCCCACATATCCACCGGAACATACACATCTCTGTCACACTCATCTTTTGTATGTGATGCTCTTTAGTAGCCTAACATTCTGCTCCATACAACATTGTCGGTCTAATCGTCGTCCTATAAAACTTGTCTTTCAACTTTTGTGGGACTTTCTTGTCGCATAAGATGTCAGATGCTTGTCGCCATTTTATCCAACCTGCTCTTATTCTATGGCTAACATCTTCGTCAATCTCACCATCACTCTGTAACATCGATCCTAAATATCGAAAAGTGTTTCTTCTAGGCACTACTTGTCCATCTAAACTGACATCTCCATCTTCTGATCGAACGCCACTAAACTCACACTTCATATACTCCATCTTAGTCCTACTAAGTCTAAAACTTTTTGATTCCGGAGTCTTCCTTCACAACTCTAATTTTCTACCCACGCCTATCTTATTTTCGTCAATAGGACAACATCATCTTAAGAGCATGTACCAAGGGATATCGTCTTGTATATCTTTCGTGATCTCATTGATTACTAAGGCAAAAATGTACGGGCTCAAGGATGACCCTTGATGTAATTCTATCTTAATGGGAAAGTCATCAGTCTCGTCGTCACATGTTCTGATACTCGTCACAACATTATCATACATATCCTTGATAAGGTTAACGTACTTTGTTGGAACTTTCTTCTTTTCAAGTGCCCACCACATAACCTTTCTCGGTTATTTGTTATACGCTTTCTCCAAGTCGATAAATATCATATATAAATTCTTCTTATGCTCTCTATATCTCTCCATCAGTTGTCTTGTCAAAAAAATCACCTTCATAGTCGATTGCCCGGGCATAAAACCAAATTGGTTTTTTATAACGCTTATCATCTTTCTTAAACGATGCTCAATCACTTTCTCCCAAAGCTTCATTGTATGGCTCATAAGCTTGATTAATCTGTAAATAGTACAACTTTGAATATCTCCTTTATTTTCGAAGATAGGTATTAATATACTTCTTCTCCACTCGTCCGGCATTTTGTTTGATCAAAATATGTCATTGAACAGCTTAGTTAGTCACTGTACATCTACGTCTGCAAGGCATCTTCATACCTCGATGGGGATGTTATTAGGCCCTAAAGCCTTACCTACTTTCATTCTTTTCAAAGCTTCCTTCACCTCCGTCTCTTGAATTCTTCGAACGAATCGCCTGTTGGTGTCGTCAAAAGAGTCATCTAGCTCAACCATAGTGTTTTCGTTCTCTCCATTGAACAACTTGTCGAAGTATTCTCTCCATCTGTTCTTAATCTCGTCGTTTTTCACCAAGTCTATTTTCTTCATCCTTGATACATTTGACTTGACTGAAATCTCTTGTCTTTCTGTCGCGATGTTTGGCAATCTTATAGACGTCATTTTCTCTTTCCTTCGTACCTAGCTTATGATATAGTTTCTCATAAGCTCGACCTCTTACTTCACTCACAGCTTTCTTTGCATTCTTTTTTGCTGTTTTATACTTATGTATGTTGTATTCACTCTTGTCATGATGCAAGCACTTGTAGCAGTTCTTCTTCTCCTTGATAGCGTTTTGCACTTTCTCGTTCCACCACCAAGTGTCTTTAGGTTCACGTCTATTTTCCTTAGTCATTCCGAATATCTCTGTAGCTACCTTTCGAATGTGAGTTGCCATCTTCTTCCACATGTTATTAGCGTCGTAATCGTCTTCTTTAAATGTTCCTTCTTCGATCATCTTGTCCTTAAAGACCTGTTGGGCATCTCCTTTGAGTTTCCACCATCTCGTCCTCGATATTTTGACGCCTTTGTCCGGTTGAGCGTGTATTCGAAAGCGAAAGTTCGAGATCACAAGCTTGTGTTGTTGGACGATACACTCTCCAGGTATAACCTTACAATCTACGCAAACTCGTTTGTCCTTTCTCCTGATAAGAACAAAACCGATCTGGCTCGAGTGTAACACTGACCAATTATATATATTGCAAATCTGCAGTCTGTGACCAGTTATATATATTCGAGCTAAACGAGCTACAAACGAGACGAGACGAGTTGCAGCTTGATAACAGTCTCGTTTAAAGTGATCACGAGTTAAACGAGACGAGACGAGTTGGCTCGATTTTAAACGAGACGAACTTGAACCTTGATTTGAGCTCGTGACCTAGTGGCAATACGAGCCAGCTCGGCTCGCCAGTCTCACGAGACAATCTCGAATCTTCATCAGCTCACTCGAGTTCGTCTCGTTTACAGCCCTACGAGTGTTGACTGCTGCTGAAGGTAACTAAATGGAATTCTCTCTTTCTAAAGAATGTGAGCTATCATGAGGTCATATGCTATAGCGAAGTTCAAGATGTTTTCTCCTTTTTGATTTCTATCACCATATCCAAATCCCCCATGCACTCCTTCAAATTCTCCACTAGTTGTACCAACATGACCATTAAAGTCTCCTCCTATAAAAAACTTCTCATCTATAGACACATCTTTAAGCATCTCTTCTAGATCTTTCCAGAATTGTTTCTTGATGTTCTTAAACAAACCTATCTGTGGAGCATACGCACTAATGACGTTTAAAACTAATTCGCCAACGACCAACTTGACTAGGATGAGTCGATCTCCTTGTCTTCTAACGTCGACAACTTCGTTCTTGAGGCTCTGGTCAATTAAGACGCCTACTCCATTCCTACTTTGTTCTGTTTCTGTGTACCATAGCTTAAAATCGGTATTTTCCACCTTCGCCTTCTGGTCCGTCCATTTAGTCTCTTGAACGCATAGGATATTTACACGTCTCCTGATCACAGTATCAACTAACTCTCGTAACTTACCCGTTATGGATCCTACATTCCAACTACCTAGACGAATCATATTTTCCTCGGCTAGTTTCCTTACCCCTCGCACTCGTCGAGTAAAGTGCGAAGACCCTTGCTCATTTGTCACTACACCCGGGCGCCGATGTAGCGCGTCACTAAGGGAGTGACGACCCGGCCCTTGCACATTTAACACCATACTCGAGTTTCGATATGACGCGTCGCTAAGAGGGTTACGCCTCAACGAAAATTTATTGGGCTTCATTTTCATGGGGTGGCTAATTTTTTACGTTGGCTCGCGAAGCCTATCACAACCCTCCTCCTTTTTCCGGGCTTGGGACCGGGCTATGTTGAAACAACACAGGCGGAGTTATTGACCAGTTATGTTTAATTGGAAATTTTGGAAACTGCAATTGTGGGAAACCAAATTGAACTAGTTGTTGCTGATCTACTGTCACAGAGTTGTCTTATGAAAAACTAACATCCTCTTAATCATTGTTAACTTTAGAATTCTTGTCTGCCTTTTATATTGCTAAAGATTGGAGGATATGACTGATCAACTGAGAAAAAGGATTTTTAAAAAGCGAAAGGTCAAAACTCTAACATTTCAGTTGACAAATGATATTTGCATTGAAGTTAATACATATGCGCTGATTCGCCGTACTGTACCAGGTACACCTAGTATTCAGCATCTTATTTCTATAGCTCTATGTATGAGTTTGCTATTACTACTGCACCAAACAAACATAACTACGCCTTTTACTGGTCATTTCATATTAACATAAATTGGTGATTTTATGGACCAATTAAGGTTTAACTAGCAGTTATCAGTACAATTGAAGACACTAATGCAAGTTCCTCCTAGTAAAAACATATCCGACCTTCTGTTTTCTTGTCCTTTGCAGGGACTATAACCTGGCTTGATGCTATGACTAACATTCCTTTAAGAGTACAGCTCTTCATCTTACATATTATTTTTTATGGTTTGTCAAGACTGTTAAAACTGGAGCCACTTGTCAGAATTAGAATAGTTAAGCTGTGGACCTATTCTTATCTCAAGTTTAGTTTCTAGGTTTATGTAATGCTTGCTCTAGTTGCATATAATTTCTCTCAGTGTCTTGCAATCTTGGTTGATTGGGCAGGTATGGATCATAGAAAGACCATAATATTTTGATACATATAGGTCCCAGATTTGCTTTTTTACCATATCTTCGAGTGTAAGTACCAATTTTAAGTGCCGTACGAGTGTAAACCATCAATTTTGTTAGTTGTATGTTTATATTTGTAGCAACTAAGTGTAACTTTTTGCTTTTGTCATGATAAACATGTACAAATATTTTGGAATAACAGCCAACACGGTTGTTGTTTTGTAGACAGAGAGATCTTTTATTTGCAATGACACAGGAACTCTGCTTGAAGAGCCAGCTAAGCGATATCATCCTTACAACAAGTGCGTTCTAATTTGTAACAACCAAAGTGTGTACATTTGTAATTAGGAGAGTACAGTTCTAATGCTTGGATCATAGTACACTTCCAGTATAATCTTTACGTAACACCTGAGTCTAGATCATGGTTAAGTGGAATGGAAACATACTTTCCATCAAATTTGGATGTTTGCACCCCCTGATAAACTAAATCTGCTCTTCTGATGCAAAAGTGAAATTCTATTAATAGTTTGCAAAAGATCTTAATCCAGCACAGAGTTTATTAATTTGACTTTATGTTTCAAACTTGATAAATGCAATTTGTTTAGCATATCCAACTTCCCTGTTGAAATTATGGTCCTAAATAAGAAGATGACAAAATTTCCATCTCCGTTTCTTCTTTTGTAGTGAGGTTGTCAAATTTTCTGTGGCGGAGTTATCTGCCGTAAAAAAGCTAGCAAATAGTGCTAACAATCTTAAGACTTTTGGGATTTAAACCATTGCATTGCTTGAAGGATTATCACAACTTGCAACCTTCAACTTTCATCTTTCCCAGCGATGAGGTCAGAACAGTAAATTTTCTTAATTTATGGTATCTCTTTATCATGCAATTTAAAACTAAGGCAGCAAGACGAAATAAAAATTGTACAGACGTACAGTATGCAAAATAAACAAGCCAGAAAATCGGGTTTTTAGATTGGGCTGGGGGGCTAAGCCGCTAAGGTCATTTTTAGAGAGCTAATCTCAACTCAGACCTACTGGGTTGGTCAATGCCTGGACACATGTTAGACTTCTGCATGCATTTTAGTTTCAATCTAGACATTAACTATAACTAATTTCAGTGACGAGCTTAGAATGTAAAGCATTTTGAGAGGATTTTCTTTCCTTTATATCCTTTCAGTGGAAAACATTTGGCTTTGTTACGTTGGGTTGGTTGGCGAATTTTTTTCTTTTAAAAAGCTAACATGAAAGGGAGCCTTGGTGCAGCGGTAAGCTATCGCCTTGTGACCAGGAGGTCACGGGTTCGAGTCGTGGAAACCACCTCTTGCAGAAATGCAGGGAAAGGCTGCATACAAAGACCCCAAAGTGGTCCGACCCTTCCCCGGACCTCACGCAAGCGGGAGCTACGTGCACCGGGCTGCCCTTTTTAAAAAGCTAACATCAGGTCAGATCTATTGTGTTGGTCAATACTAAAGACACATTAGATCACTGCATGCATCTAGTTCCAATCTAGAGCTTAGAATGTAAATCATTTTGATAGGATTCAGTTTAGCTTAAAGTTGTTGGCTACTGTGTAGCATGGATCTTTTATTTTAACAAACTAAAAAGTTGAGCAATTGAAAGATTGGTTAATGGATGACTTATTTGAACCAGTATCAGGCTGATTAAGCTAGCTGCTCTATCTATATCAGTCCAGTTCAGGTTAGACTTGTCATGTACAGTTCAGGTCAGACTGGTCGTCTGACCACTATAGTTCTGTGCTTTGCCAAATTTCCAGTAATAATTCTTTTTGCCCTCATTGATTTATGTATACAACAACAACAACAAAGCCTTTAGTCCCAAAAAAGTTGGGGTAGGCTACTCATTAATTTATGTGTACACAATTTAATATAATCTTATAGTTTGACATCTGGTAGACCAATTCTCAATACCAATCTGTTTCTAAATGGGGAGTTTTGCATTATTGTTTTTTTGCTCAATTTCAATGATGCAGGATATATTTGGAAGTACTCGTGCTTTTATTGCATTGCACAGATCTATGCTGCGACTTGGAAGGTCAGTTACTGCTCGTCATTTGCTTCTCATATGTGCTACCAATGGAATCTGGTTCAATAGCAACCAGCATGTCTGAAATAGCCTAATTGAAAGTACAGCAAATTGTGAACTTCCAGGTTTGCAGTTGCATTTTATGGATCTTCATCTAATTGTCGCCTTGTTGCTCTTGTTGCACAAGTAAGCTTTACCATTACTAACCGATGTTCCTTTATATGCCAACATAACCTCTTAAATATTCACCTTCTCCAAAAAAAATGAGAAACTTGTGATAACGCATGGAAACGCTTCCATACCTCTTTCTTCCGAAATATACTCAAACAACCCGTCGCTCTCTCCTATCGATGGTCTTGTTCTCAAGGGTTGCTGCAAAATAAAGCATTAACACAATATGAAAGGGGGAGGGAATCACTCGAATAAATGATTTATTTTGAAATAGCAATCTGCAAAAATAAATCTTAAATTCAAGAACTCACCATCAACGACAGAGGAACCCACCTGCCTGCTGTGGCGGGGTGGCTTTTTTGTCTTCGAATCGATCAGTATCATACCGCAAGGTGCAACTCCAATGAAAAAAAACAAAATAAGAATCATCTTTTTTTTGTTCTTTTACTTTGTTTTGTTTTTGTGAGCTTGATGCATCTAACTTTTACAAAGTGCATTGCTATGAACAGCCAGAACTATATTAGCCTGATATCCTAGGCTATGAACTTTTACTAGTAATGATTGGTGCATCGATGCGTGAATTTAAGCAACGAAAAATCAGAGAATCACATTGCAATTATGCTCTTCATTTTTCTAGGACCATCAATATGTTCCATGAGACCATGAACTTTTATCGAAGTATAAACTAGTTAGTTAAAACATATTTTAACTCCGTTATTGTTGACAGAGTAACATTATAATATATCTCACTCAATGAGCCAAATTATGTTGAAACAAAAGAATGCCTCAGTGATACAATTCAGATTGTTTTTCATCTAAGACTTCTTTTAATATAAAAGGCCACTTGATTTTCTTACTTGCAATGCCAATGATTATATTACTACAAGAGAAATTAAGATTAGAGAGTACCTAAATCTTGAGTGGGATTAACATTTAAGAGAGAGAAAGCTGATCTAAAGTAAGGCAAACGATGTAGGTGAAAGAAAATTATAACACAAAAGCAAGAAGACCAACAGAAACAGGAAAAATAGGAATGGTTGGGGAGCAAAGTGAAAGGGATGAGGGTAATTTTATTTATTTATTGAAGAATAAATGACAAACATATTCCAGCAAAATCACTTTTGAACTAGTGAAATTAACTCAAGAGACATATAAGAAAGCATTACCAAAGTTGAATGGCAAGTTGAAGATATTGAAGTGTAGAGGGAGAAATAAGAAAATGAGGAAGAGTTAAGGGGTACATAAAAATTAAGCCTTTTAATTATTGCAATAGCCATTAAGTTCTCTTCAGACTATGTGCAAATAATGCCTGACTTTAACACCATGCTTCGGTAAGGTGCAATGTCTATATTTCCCTTATCATTTCTCAAAACCTTGACTTTTGTTCAGTTTGCAAAAATAAAAATACCTTCATTAAAATCGGGGACAAGTTTGTCAAACTTGTCAGAAGGCAGAGGTTCCGTCTTTTGAAGAAGTTAACAATTGCCTGTCGGTAATATATATGAAAAAGGCTTGAAGCCAGGCTTAATTGGTAACTCGTGAACAACTATATCAGTATTCAACCCAGGCATGTAAGGGTAGGCTTGTGGCATACTGTAGCGCACCAACTAGACTCCGGTATAGGTGAGGATCTGGAAAGGAAACGGAAAGCAGCCTCCGCCTTCTCAGAAAAATGTTACAGACACTGCCATTCTGCCTGAGGTTGGTATTCCATATGTTGCCGATTGCTTCGTCCTTGTTAGTTCATTGGTTCCTTCGATGAAAAGAAAAGGCTTCTGCTCGTAACGTGCCGTAGTTACTAGCTCTTTGTAGAACAACCTTCCCTCGTATCGCTTTCGGGTGCTATCACTTATTTTCCAAATGCCACTTCTTTCGCTTTGTTCACTCATTCCTCTTCTTTCGGATTGGGACGCTGGCTACTGCAGAGGGAAGCCCAACAAATGTCAGATGCAAAGCCCCACACCTCATTAAGATCATATTGGCATACTCTCCTACTCGCTAGGGAGAAGCGAATAAAAAGGTCGTTGTGACTTGTGAGATCGTCGTCCCATTGCCAAAAAAAATGGCTTCTCGGCTGCGCGCCTTGCTACGGTTACTTTCACCTGACTACCCTGACTTTCATTTTTTTCATAGCTCATTTTCTAAATCTAGAAATAATAGATGATGGGGCAACTTGCTAACACAATATACTGGTTGTTATTTGGACAATAATAATCGCCAGCAATGCACCTATACATGCATGGACATAAAGTTTTACTTCTCTCTTAACTCAAACTTTGTATAGCTGAAGTAACTGAATAGCTCTTACTGTTGTAACAGGAAGAAGTCACAACCTCAAGTGGTCAAGTTGAACCACCAGGAATGCACATGATATCCTTGCCTTACTCTGATGATATTAGATCTGTTGAAGAGGCAAGCTTCTCAGTTTTCCCATATTTATTATGAAGTTCAACCACCAGTCTTGAATTTAATGTTGTATGGAGGTGGAAAAAACATGTTCCCTTTCTTTTCTCAAAAAAGAAAAAATTGTTCTCTTTCAGTTTATGATATGTTTAGTTGTATAAGTTCAGATTGGACTCTGGAACAACCATGTCTATTATCTGTCCAAATTTATGGATGTTAGGTTGATGTCAAGTTTAGAGGGTCATATTTGGTTAATTCCTCTTGTTGACTTAATAATGTGTCGTTTGCCTTATTTTTTTCCTTGATTGTCGTGTTATGGAAGTCTGATAAATTTTGCTAGCTCATGATTATAAAATGGTACATACACTATAATGACCAGATCAATGTAGTAAGGTATGGACTCTTGATGATCTTCATTTTTCAGTGAAAGCTCAAGTTTCTCTGGTCTTGTTTTTGCTTCATTGAGGCAATGTTAGAACTCATTTGATGTTAACTTCAAAGATATGATCAAATAATTTCAGAACATATAGATATATATCTGAGATGATAATATACCATTTTTGAACCAATTTCAATACTTGTTCGTCTTTTATAAAATTGTGATTGTAGTGCACATTTTCGATGCAGATTCACACTGCATCTGAGGGTGGAGCACCTCGTGCAACAGAGGAACAAGTTAAGAAGGCATCAACAATGATTAAGAAGATCGATCTGAGAGACTTCTCTGTGTGTCAATTTGCTAATCCTGGTACTTGCATATTGATATCAACTTTAGTGTTTGCTTGCTGTACAATCAATTGATAAGAGGTTTTGCTGAGGGTAGAACTTGGTACTAACAAAAATAGAGAGATATGTCCAAACTAGTCCATTGATAGCCAAAACTAGAATCCTTTGCGTCTGTTGCTATTTTTCTATCGTCATGTTGATGTCTTTTGCCATTGAACAGGCTGTCATGGTAATGCTGTTTTTTTTAATAGTTGTATACATTTCATTATTCAGACAACTATAATTTCTAATGTTTATTCATGTATTGTTTTATTATTTGTAGCTCTACAGAGGCACTATGGGGCATTGCAAGTTTTTGCATTGGGGGAGGATGAGATGCCTGATATAAAAGATGAGACCTTGCCTGATGAAGAAGGCCTCTCTAGGTTGATTTTCTTTCTGGCGTCCTTATTGGGTCTTTTTTTTCTTTTCCTTCATTGGTTTTTCCAGGCTGATTTTGTTCATAACTTTTAGGAAAGAAGGTATGGTTCTAAAAACTAAAAGAATGCAATAAATATTGGTAGCTACACCTTAAACAACAGGAATCTGATGATTTTTTTTTTGAAGAAATGGAATCTGATGAATCGGTTAACTCATTCAAATTACTTTAATTAAGGCCTGGAGTTGTGAAGGCTAATGAAGATTTCAAGACTGCAGTGTATGGAGAAAACTACAATGAAGAGGAAGAAAAAGTTGTTGGTGGAGATGGTGCAAGAAAGAGGAAGGCCATGGCTGAGAAGGCTGCTGAGGAAAGCAAGAGCTATGACTGGGAAGATCTTGTTGAGAAAGGGAAGGTAGGATAAATCACTTTCCAAACTCGAAGCTTTGATTTTGGAACTTCGATTTATTATTGGATGAAGCATTATTGGCAGATGGGAATGAATTCAGATGTTTTCAAAACCATTTGTTCCCCATTTTTCCAGTTAAAATATTTCAGTCCCCAAAACCTTCCAGCTGGTTGATTCAGGATTACTTGTTCTATCTTTCAGTCTACAATAAATGGATTGAAGAGGTATGAGCTATTCTAAGACTGAAAATGCATCTTATAAAAATATATGTTCCTTTCTTCAAAAAAAAATGTTCCAATATTGATGTTTACCGACTGGTGACTGCCGAGTAGCGAGTGAGTCCCAAAAGTTTCAAGGTTTGCACAATTATGAAAAGAACTATCACATGCACACATAAGTTAAACTATGCAGTAAAATTTTTAAAAAGGAAGTACAGAATAGGGGCGAAAAGAGAGGAAACATTTTACCGCTTGACTTTTGTAAACAAGTGAGAAAGGAGGATCTAGGAAGTTATTGACAATAGGTGCAGTAGATGTAGGTTTCAGATCAGGTTATTGTGACATTACTGGGGAATTCATGAATATCTGTTAAGGTAGGAATGTTCTTGATGGCTTTCATATTGACAAATGATATACTCTGGCAGCTGAAAGATCTAACTGTGGTAGAGTTGAAGTACTACTTGACAGCGCACAATCTCCCACTGACTGGGAAGAAGGAAGTCTTGGTTAACCGCATCTTGACTCACTTGGGCAAATGACTTCCCTTTTTGCACATCCTTTTTCTTTTTGGAGCCTTGTTTGGTTTGTGCATGGATGATGTGGATGGAATGGGAGTTCTTTTTGTGGTTTTTCTTTAGTCCATCCACTTGGTCATTATAGTGTTCGTGAAGTGCCAATGTAATTTGGAAATAGGAACATAACATGGCTAGTTGTCTGTATTACAGACACTAACTTTAAGACAAGATATGAACTTCTTTAGAAGTGCTGTAGAACAGATGCAAGGTTTTGCATACTGTTGTAGAATCATTTTGTCAACAAATATGTTCAACCCTACTTTTTTGGTAATTGGTACCGACATAGTTAGCATTTATGCTAAGATAAAAGACTTACAAATGCTTCTTCTGGGTCCTAGATATTAATTTCAATTATTCAAGGAAAAATATTTGTTATGCCAAACACTGCTCCCAATATTTTCTTTCTATCATGTCCAAAAAAGATCTAAATGTATCAAAGCGAAGCGAGAAGACAATGTTGAAGACATGTACCGCTGGCCCACTGCTCGTAGTATTCTTTACTCCCAGTAGAAAAAAAACAATAATGTAGTTCGCAGACAAGTCCTTTTCTTATTTTAGTGGCTTTCCTTCTAAGATTACTTTGGAAGGAATAAATATGAAAAGAAATGACATGGTAAACAGCTCTTGGCTCAATAGACTGTGCATGTTGAGGTTTGGTTAGAATAAATCGAACAGATGCAAAATTCTAGGAATATCTGACGCTGTTCTTAGCAAGAGTTACTCTTCGTGTCAAATAGAATGGCAGGTCAATGATCGTCCATCTAATTTATATTTCCACAAGTTGCTGCTCCATCTAAGGCGTGTAAATATATTTAATTTGTGGCTTTTGCAGATTATCTAAATTCAGAAACGTATAGGAAAATCCATGGAAGGACTTTTTTACCAAAGAAGTCTTAACAAGTGCCAATCCACACCATACATGTCAACTTATACGAGAGTTGAACAACAATTCTACGGCTCGATCAGATGCTAATTACCAGAAACAAGTCTTAACAACTGCCAATCCACACCATACATGTCAATTTAACATCCCTTGCTCTTGGCATTTATTATTTGTTAACTTTTCTGAGAGATTTGAACCTACATCTTTCGATGAAAGAAGCTAAATCCATTAAGTATACTGTTCATCTTCTTAACTTTACCTTTTCAGACATTTTTCAAGACTGAAATAAAAACGAAGCCATAACTCTTCATAAGAAATGGCTCCACTAATTAAGATGGCAACCACACTAACACTATTTGTTTTGGCAATCCGTAATAACAATTAATTGCAATGTAGTCAGGTACTCCACTGAGCAGTATCAGTCTAAGTCTAGTCTACAACTGGTCAGATGAGCTAATCAAAATTGCGACCACACCAATTTCACAGCCATCAATCTTTGGAGCAGAAGGAACGACTGAACAAAATTTCACACCATAAAAGATTAAACCGGTACATCAACTACAATTTAATTTTGTCTTTTATTCTCTCTCCATGGCATGGTATACCTCTGATATTGTGTAACAATCCATACCAGGCCCAATACAAAAAAAGAGAAAATACTAGGGTTTCAACCAGAGAGTAGCACCAGGTAGGATGTCATAGTACTATTCATTGGCTGGTATAACATACATTCCAGGTTTCCAGCTTAGTACCAGTATAGGTATATACTGACCACGGTAAAGTATTCATCCCATTACTGGTATATACTGACTTGGTTATTGGTGTCTTGATGATTTGGTTCAGAACTATGCAACACACCAGTAAACAAAGAATATATGGTATTTTCATCTGCATAGAGTGAATGCTAATTTTCCATTTCATTGTTCAATAAATACAATACTCAAAACTCATTCCTGCACTCTGTAATTCAAAAATAAAATGATACAGTTTACTTAGGAGCTGTTTTACTCTTTTCACAAACGCCAGTTAGAGCATTTGCCAGGTGCTTGATATAATCATGAACAGCTCGAGTTTTACTGAAGTATATTCCCACCACCCAAAAAGAGAAACTGTAATTCCGATAGTAAAAAAATGTAATGCATTATTCGTATGTTCCCATTTGAACCAAATGCAATCAGCTCACTAACTAATCTATCAACTGTACTTCTCTCTTCCCATCTGCGCTTAAACTTTCCAGATTGATCGTACTCCTGAAAGAAGAGCGTATATAAGAGTTAACATACACAAGTTTCTGATGCCTATGTCAGGGTTCAACAAGGAATTCTTCTATTCTGTAAACAAATCCTTAAAAGTATCTCATGCCAGTGGTGTCAGGAAAAATACAATGGTGCTAAAGCAAATACAGACAAATTAACTTGGAAATTTCACACTTGAAGCAAAATTAAATTCTGCATTGCATCAATTGAAATAGAAGGAAAGAATGATAAAATTACCTCAAAATTACATAATCTGCTTTGTTTTTAGAATTGAGATCAAAACTTCGAGAACTTGAAAGGCAATGATGGGTCTGACATCCAATTTGCCCATGAAAGGGGGTATGACATCACCGAAAAGCGCAATAAAGGGGTCGCTTAGGTCCCTAAGAGCTGAAAAAGGTTGCTTCTCCCAATTTATATTGGGAAACCAAGTTAACAACACTCTTATTAGAAGAACCTCCCTGAAGAGGCAGAGCCACTTCGCGAGCGCAGCTATGGCGGCGTTGATCGGCGGCCTGAACATCTCCATCGTCGTCGAGAGGGAAGACGGCGAGATGCAAGAGGAGATAGCAGTTGTCAAGGCTGAAACGGTCGTTGTGAAGGTGGAGATGCTCGGAAAGGCGGAGATACTGGGGAAGGCGGCGGCGGCCGTGACGACGCAAGGAAGAGGTAGGTGGCGTGGTCGCTGGGGCAATTTTAGGGTTTGGGTGGCGGGGTGAAGTGAAAAATGGACGCGTGTTGGTGTAGAGATAGGGTTACGACATGGATTAGGGTTAGGTTTAGGGTTTGAGAGGCGAAAGAGGATAAGTCGGGAAGAGGTGAGAAGAAGGTTTTCCATGGTTTGGTTTCTCTTCGGCGATTGGATTGGGAAGAGAACTAATCGACAACAACTTTTTCGATTAGGCCCTTGCTATGTGTAAATATTTAACAATCTGATTTTTTTGATTAAGTCCATTAAAAATTCAACTCTGTTCCTTGCTTCCTGCCGATTCGCCAAACGATAATATCGCTTCACCGTTTCTGTAGTTTCTGCGACTTATTCCTTGTAAAATTTATGTGGCGGTTTGAAGAAAACGGAATGTTGACCCGTTTCATGTTTTAGCACGGAATGTTTTAGCCTGTACTAGATGCAGATACTACGATCCTTTGTTGCACAAAATTATAATTTTTCTGTTATTTACCCGTGAATCCTGTTTCATACTGTTGAAACAAAAAGCATGCTAATTTCAGGGGTATAGAGACTGATGCTATATTTTTACAAAGGCATTGCCAAAAGAGAAGTTTGAGTTCAATAGGGAACACATAGGTGTATCCCAGATGCCATCATTTTGCCGCTGAGGAGGAGTGTTGAAACAAAAAGCATGCTAATTTCAGGGGTATAGAGAGAGACTGCTGCTATATTTAGCATTGCAGCAGAGATGGAAACGCAAAAATACAAAGCATCTAGTTATGGCTATAGTTAGAATTCTAATTTTACCAGTATTTCTAATTATACTAGTAACTAAGCTGATAGTAGTAGGAATAGAGATAGTTATAATTAGAGTTCTAAATTTAGGTAGTAGTCTTGTGTTTGCAAGAGTATAAATGCAGATGCTTTGTAATTGAGTTGGTATCAGAAAAAGCTGTGTATGAAAACTAATAAAGAGATTTAGTTCCTAAGTAATTTCCTGTCTCCTCTTCTCTTGTTTCATTAGTTCTAATTTCTGTAATATGGTATCAGAGCCCTACAGGGCATAATATAGAGAGTAGAGAGTAGAAGAAAGTCTCCTATTGTCCAAGCATTCAAGTGATGTCTTCAGGCGCAAACATGGCGCAATTCCCTGCTCCTATGCTGACCGGTAACAACTACGGCATATGGAAAGCAAAGATGGAGACTTTGCTGCTCTCACAAGGTTTGTGGGATATTGTTGAAGATGGCTACACCACCTATGCCGCTGGCCATATACTCACTGAAAATGAAAAGAAGGAGTTGAAGGACAATAAGATGAAAGATGCTAAAGCATTATTTCTTATTCAGCAAGGAGTCGCAGAAAATATTTTCTCTCGCATCATCAATGAAACCAAGGCAAAGGATGCCTGGGACATGCTGCAACAAGAGTTTAAAGGTTCTGCTAAGGTGCAAGTTGTAAGATTACAGACCCTACACCGACAATTTCAAAACCTGCACATGAAAGACTCGGAGAAGGTAAAAGAGTATTTTTCACAAGTGATGGATTTAGTTAATTAGATGCGCTCGCTTGGAGATAAGGATATAACTGAACATAAACTTGTAGAAAAGATGTTAATTAGCCTTCCTGAGAGTTTTGACTCGATAGTTACCGCTATAGAAGAGTCGAAAGACCTTACAACCTTGCCCATACAGCAACTAATTAGTTCTCTTGAAGCGCATGAAGAAAGAAAGCTGCAGAGAAACATGTCTAATGAAACTGCCTTCAAGGCAAATGCAGATTTCAAATCTGAAAATTTTCGAAAAAAGGATGGTGATGTTGAACCTAGCAAGGCTAATAGATGGTGTGAAATCTGTAAAAAGGATAGCCATGATACCAAATATTGTTGGTCTACCAAACAGTGCAACAAATGCAAAAAGAAAGGTCATATTGCTCGACTCTGTAGAACAAAAGTTTTTCAACAATCCAAGGAGGCCACAGAATCAACACAACCATCTACTCAAGCCAACTTCATAGAACAGAGGGAAAATTCAGAAACTATCTTCTATGCATGCCATTATGCAAGTGAAGAAGGAGATGTTTGGTATCTGGACAGCGGATGCACAAATCATATGACCGGCAACCATCAGATTTTTCATGAGATCAACACCTCATTTGAAACCAATGTTCGAATGGGTAACGGCACATTAGTACAGGCCAAGGGCAAAGGCAGCATTGTAGTACACACTAAGATGGGTTCAAGGTTCATAAAAGATGTGCTACTCGTACCAGATTTGAAGCAAAACCTTCTTAGCGTGGGACAGCTTGTTCAAAACGGCTATGCTGTGCATTTTGAGAAGCATGGCTGCAAGATAATTGATTGGCATGGTCAATTGATGGTGAGTATTAAGATGGAGAACAACAGAAACTTTGCTTTAAAACTGACGCATACTCCACATATGGTTCTTCAAACCAGTACGGATGATGAATCAGTTCTATGGCACAAGAGGTTCGGTCATCTCAACTATAGATCACTCAAACTACTGCAAGCAAAGGAGATGGTGCAAGGCCTACCTGAAATCAGCTCAAATAGTGAAGTCTGTGAAGGATGTATTCGAGGCAAGCAACATCGACAATCTTTTCCCAAAGAAGGTGCATGGCGAGCAAGTTCTCCATTGGAGTTAATTCACACCGACATATGTGGAAAAATGCAAACACCATCAGAAGGACAGAACTGGTACTTTCTTATCTTTGTTGATGATTTTACAAGAATGACATGGGTTTATTTTCTCAAACAAAAGTCAGAAGCACTTAAAGTATTCAAAAAGTTTAAGGCTCTTGTTGAGAATCAAACTAATTACAAAATCAAGGTGCTAAGAAGTGACAGAGGTGGAGAATATACATCCAATCAATTTGTTAAATTCTATGAAGATCATGGAATTAAAAGATAGCTTACAACAGCCTATACGCCCCAGCAAAACGGCGTTGCAGAACGAAAGAATCGAACCATAGTAGAAATGGCAAGATCCATGCTCAAAGACAAGGGTATACCAATAAAATTCTGGGCAGAAGCAGTCTCTTTGGCTGTTTATATCCAGAATAGAAGTCCAACCAAAGCTGTACCAAACAAAACCCCAATTGAAGCATGGAGTGGAACGACTCCTGATATAAGCCATCTGAAAATTTTTGGTTCAGTATGCCATGCACATGTGCCAAAGGAAAACAGATCAAAATTCGATGATAAAAGTGAACGTTGTATTTTTATGGGATATATGGATGGCACCAAAGGGTATAGATTGTATAATCTGGAGAGGAAAAGATTAGTTGTTAGTAGAGATGTGATTTTCGATGAAAAGGCAATTCATAATTGGAATAATAATCAATACAGCAAAGAAAATCAGCAAACACCAATTATCATATTCCAAAATCAAAACAGCCAAGGGATGCAAAATATAGCAGCTTCTGGTCAAACACCACAATCACTACCCAGCCAAGATTCAAGTGGAAGTTCAAATGAGCAACCTGATGACAATCTACAATCTGATGCTTCTAATTCACAATCAATTGGTTCTAATACAAGTGATGATTCAACAGAAACTCCTCCAAGAAGAGTTAGAACCTTGGCTGAACTTTATGAAAGGACCGAAAGATGCAATTTCTCTGTAGTAGAACCACAATCATTCGAGCGAGCCCAGCACCACGAAAATTGGAGAGAAGCCATGGAGCAAGAAATTAAAATGATTGAGAAGAACAATACATGGGAGTTGGTAGAAAGACCAGCCAACAGAAGTGTAATTGGTGTTAAATGGATTTACAAGACTAAGTTAAATCCAGATGGTTCAGTTCAGAAGTTTAAGGCGAGGCTCGTTGCAAAGGGGTTCAAGCAAAAACCTGGAATTGACTACTTTGAGACATATGCACCAGTTGCACGTTTAGAAACAATCCGGACGATCATAGCCATGGCGGCACAGCAAAAGTGGCGCATCTTTCAGCTTGATGTCAAATCAGCATTTTTAAATGGAGAACTTGGCGAAGAAATTTTCGTTGAGCAACCAGAAGGTTTTTTGAGCCAAGGAGGAGACAACAAAGTCTATAAATTAAAGAAGGCGCTCTATGGACTGAAACAGGCTCCAAGAGCGTGGTACAGTCAAATAGACAAATACTTTCTAAACAATGAGTTTGAGAAGAGCAAGTCAGAACCAACTCTCTATGTGAAGAAACAAAGTACTCATATTTTGATCGTTGCTTTATATGTTGATGACTTGATCTACACAGGCAACAATGAAGCAATGATGCAAGCATTTAAAGAAGACATGATGAACACGTATGAAATGAGTGACCTTGGATTAATGAAATACTTCTTAGGTATAGAAGTAGTTCAAGATGAAGATGGGATATTCATATCTCAAAAGAAATATGCAGAAAGCATACTGAAGAGGAATAGAATGCAAGATTGCAAAATTGTTACAACACCACTGGTTCCAAATGACAAGTTTAGAAAGGAAGATGGCTCAGCAAAAACTGATCCTACTGAATATCGCAGTTTGGTTGGAAGTTTATTGTACTTGAGTGCGACAAGGCCGGACATCATGTTCAGTTCAAGCCTATTATCAAGGTACATGGATTGTCCAACTCAATATCATTTTACAGCGGCAAAACGGGTTCTTAGGTACATCAAAGGCACTATTGCATATGGCATTTGGTACAAACCAGTCAAGAATTCAAAACTGATTGGTTACACCGATAGCGATTGGGTTGGATGCCTAGATGACATGAAGAGTACTTCAGGTTTTGCGTTCTCACTGGTTCTGGTATTTGCTCATGGTCATCCAAGAAGTAAACGGTAGTTGCCTTGTCATCAGCCGAAGCAGAGTATGTTGCAGCAGCAAGAGCTGTTGCACAGGCCATTTGGCTCAAAAGAATATTGGAGGATGTTGACAGAAAAATAGAAGAACCAGTCACTATCTACAGTGACAGTAAATCTGCTATAGCAATTAGCGAAAATCCGATCGACCATGAAACAACTAAGCACATTGCTATCAAGTATCACTACACTTCGCGAGCGCAGCTATGGCGGCGTTGATCGGCGGCCTGAACATCTCCATCGTCGTCGAGAGGGAAGACGGCGAGATGCAAGAGGAGATAGCAGTTGTCAAGGCTGAAACGGTCGTTGTGAAGGTGGAGATGCTCGGAAAGGCGGAGATACTGGGGAAGGCGGCGGCGGCCGTGACGACGCAAGGAAGAGGTAGGTGGCGTGGTCGCTGGGGCAATTTTAGGGTTTGGGTGGCGGGGTGAAGTGAAAAATGGACGCGTGTTGGTGTAGAGATAGGGTTACGACATGGATTAGGGTTAGGTTTAGGGTTTGAGAGGCGAAAGAGGATAAGTCGGGAAGAGGTGAGAAGAAGGTTTTCCATGGTTTGGTTTCTCTTCGGCGATTGGATTGGGAAGAGAACTAATCGACAACAACTTTTTCGATTAGGCCCTTGCTATGTGTAAATATTTAACAATCTGATTTTTTTGATTAAGTCCATTAAAAATTCAACTCTGTTCCTTGCTTCCTGCCGATTCGCCAAACGATAATATCGCTTCACCGTTTCTGTAGTTTCTGCGACTTATTCCTTGTAAAATTTATGTGGCGGTTTGAAGAAAACGGAATGTTGACCCGTTTCATGTTTTAGCACGGAATGTTTTAGCCTGTACTAGATGCAGATACTACGATCCTTTGTTGCACAAAATTATAATTTTTCTGTTATTTACCCGTGAATCCTGTTTCATACTGTTGAAACAAAAAGCATGCTAATTTCAGGGGTATAGAGACTGATGCTATATTTTTACAAAGGCATTGCCAAAAGAGAAGTTTGAGTTCAATAGGGAACACATAGGTGTATCCCAGATGCCATCATTTTGCCGCTGAGGAGGAGTGTTGAAACAAAAAGCATGCTAATTTCAGGGGTATAGAGAGAGACTGCTGCTATATTTAGCATTGCAGCAGAGATGGAAACGCAAAAATACAAAGCATCTAGTTATGGCTATAGTTAGAATTCTAATTTTACCAGTATTTCTAATTATACTAGTAACTAAGCTGATAGTAGTAGGAATAGAGATAGTTATAATTAGAGTTCTAAATTTAGGTAGTAGTCTTGTGTTTGCAAGAGTATAAATGCAGATGCTTTGTAATTGAGTTGGTATCAGAAAAAGCTGTGTATGAAAACTAATAAAGAGATTTAGTTCCTAAGTAATTTCCTGTCTCCTCTTCTCTTGTTTCATTAGTTCTAATTTCTGTAATACAACCACAAACAAATAACATGGAAGAAGTTTTTAGTGAAGTTTAAATCGTGATTCAGATTTAATACGAAGAATGTTTTTTTTTAAACAATTTCAGTTTTGAGACTTACTAACAATCTCACTTGATATCTGTTCGATAATAAGAACCATTTTTTTACGCTTTGTTCTGCTCGTTCCGTTCGATAATTTTTGAGAAATAGATGAGTGGTCTTTTGCCCTCAAATATTATTCAAAGTGATCTAGAGTCCTCCAGTGGCCTTTGATTTTCACTGAATTTCGAACCTGAAACCTCTACTTAGAGCCCGTTGCTCTTTTGCCACTAGGCTAAGAGCAGTTCTCGTGATAATTGACGCTAACATGAGTGCTACCATCCAAGTCTTTATATCTGTTGTATTTTTTTTAAGTTTGTTGCTATTTTTATTTTAATGCAAAATTACTGCAATTTTTTACTCTAATATAAAGACTTGTAGGTTATAATATAGAGACTTTTGTGTTCTAATATAGAGATTTACTTGTTCTCATATAGAGACATGCAAGTTTCATATATTTGAGACTTGTAAGTTTCAATATAAAGACTTGTAGGTTCTAATATAAAGACTCGAATGTTTTGACATAGAGACTTGTGGGTTCCAATACTAACACTTGCATGTTTCAATATAAATACTTGCATATTTCAATACTGAGACTTGCATGTTTCAATATAATGACTTACTTGTTTTAATATAAAGATTTGCATGCTTCAATATAGAGACTTCAGAAAAATTATGGTATAATGTTATAATATAGTTACTTGATTGTTTTAATATAAAGACTTTCAGTTTCTAATATTGAGACTTGTTTGTTATAATATAGAGACATTTTATAATATAGAGACATGACTGTTCTAATATAAATACTTGATTGTTCTACTTTGTTGCACACATGACGGTTGAGGTGACAAGTGCTGATTGAGAGAGAGGTGTCGAGTGGAGAGAACGATATGGAGAGACAAATGGAGATATAAAGAGGGATATCGAGAAAAGAAAGGCGAGGTGGTGGAGGTGAACGCAAGTGGAGAAGGAGATCGAGAAAAGAGAGACGGTTGAGAGAGATCAAGATCGAGTGAAGAGAACGATCGGGAGAGATGAACGCGAGGCGATCCGACATAGTTTTTTCAAATAACAGTGGGCGTGAACGAGAAGATATTATAATTAGTCTTTATTTTTCTATAATACATATATATTGATATAAGAGGATGGCTCAAATGCCTCTAACTTTTTGTGCCACCATAATGTCTTCAAAATATTAACCACTCATCACTTTCATTCACCACTTTCATGTTATTCTCCATTTCACTTTTTATTTCTTGATGAATGATCAAGATGTGAAGGCAACGATGGAGGCACATGAAAATAGAAACATTTGAACCCTCATGATATAATATATTAAAATAATAGAATATTTTTTTAAAAATAACCTACAATTTGTAAAATCTAATATACGCGTAACATTGCGCCACTGTTCATTTTTACAGTGGATTGAACAGTATTTTCACTATTCATGTTACAGTAAAATCACTGTAGATTTTTTTTTCAGATTTTTTTCCTTTTGCCTTTTTATTTAAAATATTTATTATAATTTTATTATTGCAATACGAAAGTTTAAAATTTAATTTTTTCGCGCGGAGCGCGAGTCGTACGCTACTACGTTTCATGTCCTAATAAAATGCAATTTATTCTTATTTTCTTCGTGAACTACTTCCGAATAATGCCTGTATTAGACATTTAGTTCACGGATAGTAGATTTGTTTGTTAATTTGTTTTTCTTATGCTAAAGTCCAAATAATTTTGACGGATGTAAAATTGTAAACAGTAACGAGTGCAACACAAAATGTGGGAATGAGATCTTCTAACATGCAACAAAAATATTGTGCGTGTTGTACATCAAATCTCAATTTTTGATTTGCATCGAGATTCATGCAAACTAAACTTTATATTATCATACTCTCTGAATTAAATCTGAACCGTCCGTAACCTATAACGCAAAAAATCTGAACCGTTCGTAGCTGTTGCGCGACAGAAACAGAAGAACAGCTTCCCAAAATGTGAACTTGGTGTGTGACTATTTGTAAAACCCACCATTTTTTACAATTATTTTAATAAATAATTATCTTGTTAATCGAAAATTTATCATTAACTAAAATATTAACTTAGAGAAATACATAAAATTTGAAAATTTTATTTTCATTTGGTAATTGACAAATTTTCGAATGAAAAAGAAGAAGAAAATTTATTTAATAAGCCCTCACTTATAAAGGGATAAGTAATTAAAAATGACTAATGTGCTATAAACAAACAAAATAATAAGAGCATGGCTAAAATAATATGCATAGTACACCTCCATTTTGTACTATGCATATAGATATATGTCATTAAATTGAGATTTAAGTTGCTCAATAAATTCTTCATATGAAAATATTGTAGGAAATCAAATTTCGTGATTTTTAGAGCTTTCTAGCTATTTTTTAAATATTTTTTAAAAACAGTCCAGATTTAATACTACAAAAGTGTCATTTCTGGACTGTTTTTAAAAAATATTTAAAAAATAGCAAGAAAGCTCTAAAAATCACAAAATTTTATTTCCTACAAGATTTTGATATGAAGAATTTATTGAGCAACTTAAATATCAATTTAATGACCAAATTAAATACAAATGGACGCATAGTACGTTATGTGGTGTACTATGCATATTATTTTAGCCATGCTCAAATAATAATTATCAAATAAATAACAAGCTTTATGCATAACAAAAGCATTACTAATTAATTTAGAAAGTCTATGCACCTTGAAACGAGTTTGCAGACCCGTTTATGGCGCAACACGATACGCAACACTATAGGCTGCACAAGTTTGGCCTCTCAATGCACTTGAGACTATTAAATGAAGCCCTATAACCTGTTACAACTCGCGCTGCAGCTAGAACCGACCCGATGGATCGTGTCTGTATCTTACCAGCAGCTAACCACACCAAAGCCCACATAAGGGACACCTAAGCAGTGATCCCAAGTTGCCAAGCCCACCATCGCCCCCGCTGCGCTTAGACTGGGCATGTCTCCGTGTAACGGGTCATGTCGGGTCAGTTGAGACCGCGAAAAGTGACCATATGGACAGAGCAAGAATTTATGGCCACAGTGGACTCAAAGACCCACCCACAAGTTTTATAAAACCACTAGCGGAATTCAAATACCGCCGTCGTTTTTGGCACAAACCGGTCCATGGTTTGCTTCTGAACCAATAAGATCGTGCCACGTGTTCCCCCACCTCTCCTAAAACTCAACACCTCATCTCTCTTCATTTAATACTCCTCACTCTCTCTCTCTCCATAGAATTCTGCACCCTCAATCTCTTCTCCCTCTGCACCAATGAGAAACCGCCACGTCACCACACTTTCTCTTCCCTCCTTGAAACCCGCACCAACCTCCTTTTCTTTTCTTCCTTTTCTCCCGCTGCCATACCGCCACCTCACTGCCCTTTTGCTTACTCTCTCTTAGCATTTAATGCCCTATCACCTCTCTTCTCTCTCTTTCCGCACTCACTCACTCACTCTCTCTCTCCCCTGCCACACTCTCTCATCGCCACCTCACCATTCCTCATCATTACTCTCACCTCTCTCCTTCTTATTCGCTGACACCCTCTCCCCTCTACTCTCTCTCTCCACACAGCGCCCTCTCCTTCCCTACCGAAAATACAACTCTCTCTTTCTCTTACCGCCAACTCAGCAAATCTCTCTCTCTTTCTCTTTCCACGCACCAATTAAACAATCCCTTACTGCAACCACTCTCTCTCCTGTCGCGTCCCACTCCCATCGTTCCTATCTCTGACATCTCTACCTCTCTCCCATCTCTTTCCTATAAATCATTAGCCCCTATGCTCCTTCCTCCTCTAATTAAAACCACCGAAATGCCTGTCTTGGGTTCCCATTTCTCTGTGCGTCCTCTGCACTTGCGCGTTCTGCCTTAATTCGGTTGGTTAGTTTGGACTCTCATGTGTTGAGAATAGCTTCTGATATATTTTTCAGAGAGAAGAAACGCAATTTTAAGCAACTCAGTAGGAGACGTTTAAATTGACTGGTGGCGCCGAACGGAATCTTGCAGCCGGACGCGGTTATAACCGTTACTAACCCCTCCTGGTAAACACGCTCTTAAATCATTTCCATTTTCGGGTGTTTTTCCTCTATGTGCGACTGCTCTGTTACTATGATATTTTTGAGTGTGTCTGTTAATGGCAGAGGCTTTCGAACCGCTGCCTTAATTGCTAGTTGTTGCTGATACTAGAATCACCTTAATCAGACCTATACCAAAATGCAGTATTAAATAGGTAAATGTCCATTATTTTAGATGATTTGTTGTTGCGTATGACATCGGGCTAAAACTATGTTTTACGGGAACATATTTAATTTTTGGGCATTCAATCTGTCTTGCTTAACTACTAGTGCTGTCTGGTCTCGAGTACCCTACCAGTACTCGAGGTCCCCTAGTTCCGCTGCATTGGTTTGCCAGCGCCAGTGCAGCCATATTCTGTACTGTGCTGGGATTTTGTTGTTGCGTAGGAAACTTGGTCCAAAAGTCATGTCTGGCCCGGGTGAGATAATATCGAGTTTTTTTAGCTTTTGAAATTTTAAATACGAAATTAGAAACTTAGTTAGCTTAATGATGAACTTTAAAAAAAAACTCACTAAATTATAAGTCTTTAGAAAATAAATAAAAATATAAGTAATTAATGCATAGATAAGATATTAGAATAAATATATAATAAACATATATAAAAGAAAGTAATAACTAATGATATTTAGTATTCTAACAATATGTTAACTAACTAATTAAAATAATACTAAACACATTTGTTTTATAAGATTAATAAGATGATTATAAATGTGATTAATATATTAATCAAACATATTAAATAAAAATAACGACACTTATGTCAAATGATAAAATTTGGCAAACTGATAAGGTCAGGAGTATATTAATAATATTAATAATGATGTTGATCATAATTTAAACTAGTAATTAAAGTAAAGGATCAACACCTAAACCAAGAATTAATTAAAAATAATCCAATTTGTGTTTTTATATGTTTTCCTATATTATATGTATCACTAATAAAATTATAACGCGTAATATACGACATAGCTATATAATAGGATAGTTGTTTACAAACGACAACGCCTCTGACTTAATGACACTTGACCTAATCATAATTATTTATAATAACATAATTAATTAAATTATAAAACAAGTTTAATATAATGTATGTATATGTACATAAATATTAGTAAAATATCACACACTATCGACAGAAATGGACTAATCATAATTATATGCATAAGAATATATATTGATCAATTACTCTGAACACATTAAATACCATATGATACATATCATACATCTAATACATTAACTATAACACATATAAATATATAAGTAACATTTGAATACAATATATAAAATATACATACAATTATGACTAAGCAAATATTTAAACACAATATGTATATATTGATCAATTTCTCTATGTTCATAATAAAAATACGCACATATACTTATTAGAATATTTCCATTCCTTCTTTTACTTAGTTTAATTAAAAGTCCAACTAAAAGTGGTTGAATTTATAACATGTTTTCTTCGTGATGTGCTTTTATTGATGTTCTATAGAATATCGTCCTGACGTCAAAATTAATGGGATTAGTAATACACATGGACTAAGAAAAATAACGAAATCCTGTAAGTTCTCACACTCACCGTGCAGCAAGGACACTGCACGGGGAATTGACTAAGAAGAAATAACAAGTAAATTAAGTTAGAAGCATCAAGGACGTCTCAAACGCCTAGACTTTTAAACTCAATTACTTAGTCTAACTAAATCCAAACTGATCACTAAATTAGGAGATTTAGCCGACTCGTATCCACTCGCGGACGAGGCTGCTACTGACGACGTCACCGCTGACACAGACGCGGACGGATCAGAGCTGCCTCCAGAGTAGAGTCTGCTCTACGCTTCTCTCCATATCTCCCACGTGCGGGTTCCTGGGGTTTATACCCTTGTCTAGGATGTAGGAACCAGGCCATTAACTTTCTTTTTTTTTTTCTTTTATCTGAACTGAGGTACCAAAAATTACCAACATATGTAATCATGCCCGTAGAACTTGAATTGTCATACGTGCATACCTGTAACCAATAATTGAGACCAACTTGCATTGCATATCATTTGCATTCATATTGCACGTAAGATTTGATATACGGATCGTATAGGTTATTAGATACTTATAGGTAGATGCGTATTCAAATATTATATGTATTACGTCGGGAGTGCTGAGTGTCGGGCCGGTAAACCTTAGAGTAGATGTAGTCTGAGGGCATCGTGGAGGGAGTATGTGTCATGGTGTCTGACATAGCTCATGGGATACTCTCAACGGGATGTCCTTAAGGACATCCGACTAATGTTCACCAGCGGGCTCATTACTTGATGACTCGTAGTGCCATTTGAGAGTTTTATTTTCAATCTCCATATTATCTATAAATTACGTTATAATCCTCTCTCTGAGTGAACAAGGCCGGCGTCTCAGTCTTAGAGTGTGCGTGCCATATGTGAGGTATTGGAGCTATTCCGTTCTTTTATATATATTCTCTATTAGCCGATATTAAGAGATCTCCTAATATTCGAAGGACTTCCTCCTTTGGCCCCTGGTTGGTACAGAGGAAGCTTGGGGCTCCCCTTTGGCCCCTGGATTGGGTACATGGAGTTCCCATTTATTTTATTCTTTTCAAACGGGTAGTCGGTTCCTTATTTTCGTATGGCAACTGAGGCCGAATTTTCTTCCTTTATTTTTATCTATTGGTGAGGTAGGACACAAGGATACGTTTTGATCAAATATGAATGTGCTGTTCATAGTCGCTCATATCGCCCAGGGAGTTTTCGTCCTGGAATCTCAGAATTAAGTCCAAGTTAGTAAGTTGGGCGATTCGGGTGCAATCGTATCGCTTGGCACGCCCGCTTAAGCGTGGTTAAGTCCGCTTAACCACGTTTAAGTTAGTAAGTTGGGCGATCCGGGTACGAATGCATCGCTTGGCACGCCCGCTTGGCAAACCCTTAGATTTGGTGGCGCGAATACGTGACCCGTCTAAGGGACGGATTCTTGTGTTCTACAAATTGAGATTTCCTTTTTGGGTGCTATAATGATTAAGATCGTACTATATGTAAAACAAGTATTCAACCAGATTCTTTTGGGTTTTATTTACGTCTGTGTCTCACGACTTTTAGAATCATATGGTATAGGCTAATTAGATGTATGGTATAATTTAGTCTAAAAGTGAAATAATTAATCAGTTAGGTTGAAAGTGCATAAATGTAATACCAAGTGTTGGCTTGGGTCCCTCCGTAGAAAATGGTATAAACTCAAAGGCTGGACCTTAATCCGCACTGAGATTTTATATCTCACGTTTCCACGTTGGTTGTGGGGTCCAGGTGAGGAGTACTTTTGAAGTTCTGAGGAGCGCGCTAGGATGGAGTTTCTCCGGCGTCTTTCGTTTTGATATATTCTTCTATATTGCTTATCTTTTCATTTCTTATTAGGTTAGCTATTGTAGTAGGTTAGTAAGGATTGGTCTTACGACCTTTGGTGAGACCGTCCTCTTTTGTATATATTTTATCTTTCGTTGCTTCCGCTATACATCTTGTAAATAGACGTTGGTGTTAATGAAAATATGACTCTTGGATATTCATGTATTGTGTGCATTATGTGTGCTGTCTCTTTTTATTAAATAAAACTTGTTACGATTATCTTATTTCTAAAATAATAAATCAAGCCTTTCGTGTACTTGTAAACAAGTACACGTGGCGGGATTTACACCCCTAAGTTATTCATTATTTCTGAGGTGTGACATCCTTCGGTGGTATCAGAGCCAAGTTGATGAAAACGTGCTAAGACACGAAATCAATCTTGTGAACAACGTGGCCACTCGCCTCCAGGCTAACGTCCGTATGAGCACACACAACAATACTGGATATCCGCTTGATCTGAGTGGGGATAGGTCTAGGACTTTAACGAATTGGTCGTAGGATAGGAATTCATAACACGTCGTATCAATGCCAAGACCTCTATGATACCAAACTCCTAATGAGAAACGAATAAATAATAGTAAAAACAATAGAGTAGACTATTAGACCGTTCGCAATGAGTGACTTATTACACAAGGCATCTCCACACCATCTTAGAGCGTAAATGATTTCAAAAGTTCTACCATGCATATACCAGTAACTAGCCGAGTGATTATTGGCATAAGCATGGTAGTGACTTACTACATAAACATCTCCACAGCAAAAGAAGTTTCTCAATTGTAGTTCTTGCAGCATCTTATAGCTTAATTTGCGACTGTTAACTGTTATTTTTCTCGATTCTACAGGATCATCAAATACAGTCACAAGGCTAATTGTACTAAAAAAAACCATCCAGTTAAATGGAACTGATGCAGCGACCCAATGAATGTAACAAGTAACAACCAAAGGGAACATTAATTCAAACTATCAGTCAAATTAAAGCTAACAACCACGAGGCATTAAGAAAAAGCTATCAGCCATGAATAACAGTTGCTATTTAGTTATCTCAAAAGGGGTCTGTCAATGTGCACAATAAGGGTCCTGTTATCTCAAAAGGGGTCTTAAAAAGATACCATTACAAGTGATTTTAGATCATATATACATAATAGACATAGTTGTATGATTCATAGATAACAAAAAGAAAAATGTATAAATTCCCCATATATATATAGTCTAGGGTGTTAGGAGCACCATATATATATATAGTCTCGCTCTATTTTTCCTATTATTTCTACTTCTTTTGCTTTATTATTTGTTCACCTATTTGCAGCAGAAAATGGTACAAGTTGACCCAACTTATGAGGTAAGTGTGATTGTTTTGGGTCTTTATTGGGCTCTTTTTTATCCTAAGCGGTTCAGTTTTCTAGCAAGGAAACACAGCCCGGCCCAATAACAGGCCTCAATAAAAATAGGATAAATTTAGGGACTTGTTCTCTGCCTATTTTTGGCATGGATTTATGAGAATTTAGAAAGCATTCTTGTCAAGTGAAATGGAAAGTAGATCACGGAACCGTATTTTCTGGAGACAAATTTTTTCTTAAAAAGAGAGTTAACGTGAATCGTTGAATTAAAAATCAACGTTCAATCGTTAATAATATGAGTAAGATAAATTTTTATACTATTAATTAGAATCGTTGATTCTTAATCTAACGGTTGAGATAAAAAAAAACTTCTCCTCTATGAAGATAATTTTTTTTTCGGAGGATTTGGTTTCAATAGATCACTGATCAGACCAACAATTATTTTTTTTAGAAAAATACCAACAATTAATATTAACAACTACAATATGAAAATGTAGATGAATGGTTACGAAAGTATATTGGTATATAGTTTACTGTGTTCTAGCTTTTGTTTTGTTTTCCCAACGTTTTTTTTATTAACATGCAATAGATTATGTAATTGATCTTAAAGGAATAAAGAAGTCAATATTGACTCTAAATGAAACTTTTAATGGATGGAATCATCGACAAAGAATAAATTGATATGTATATGTTAATATGAGAACCAAATAAACAATATGCACCCTGAACATTGATGAATTCATATATGCTGTTATTCTAGAGGATAATAGGATTTTGTTATTCTCTGATCTGATCTGACTGTTTATTTTCAATCTAACGAATAAAATATATAATACATCGGAACTTGTGCAGTCCATCTGTATCGTTCATTTATCTGTGTCGAAATCTGACTATCGAATTAGAAAATAACAGAACTTGTTATTCCAAGAATAACATTATTATTCTATAGTTATAACTATAATTGATGCGTATACACTTCTATTTATTTATTTAATGTTGCTAGACCCCATATGCTGAAAGCATACTAAATTATCTTTCAACCCATACAACTTAGGTTGACCATATGATATTTCTTAGCAATAATTGATTAATAGTCTACTTAAAACAATAATTTTTTAATTTATATTCTACTTGAAACCAAAATTAATTTGTATTGGGTTTATCCAGTGATGTGCATGCATGCTTTGATTTATAAATATTTTCATTTTATATTTAGTATTGCTATCACTTCAACTATTTAATAAAATATCATATTTTCCTCACTTGAAAGCATACAAAAAAATTGACAACACTTTACCCTCCATACTCTCTATAGTATAACATTATAGCTACTTAAATAACAAGTCTCAACAGCAAAGGCCAAAATGGGCAATTTGAAAGTAATAGTATAATATATTGTAAAAATGAGAATTGACAGATTATGATAAAATAAAATTCTCTTTTTAAATGTCAACATCATGGATAATTCTTGGAAGGCCTTATTTGTGTTTACATGCTCCATGTTATATAAAGAATGTTATACGTACAAACTTTTTTGTTATGTCATGTCATTAATTTTTTTTTTAAGAAATTTGCTTCATTACATTGAAAATAAATAAAATTGGATGGCTTAACGCCAAATTTGATTAAGTAATTATTGTTAAAGCAGCACAGGGACATTACATTATTTTTTCAAGAGAGAAGTTTGTGAAGGTTGAAGAATTAATGCCTAATTGTAGGAGACAATAAAGGTCTGTGTATTTTTACAATAGATAATTTTCTGAAGATTCAAGAATAAAAGGGGTGCATCTAAAAGGCAAAAGCTTGGAAAATGCTTTAATTTCAAATCAGAAATTTGTTATCAAACATAAAACATGTCATTTTTCAGGAGTAAAGCTATGAATTTCGTTCAAGAATTCAAAACCAATATTTAAGAATCTAAAAATGTATTTTTTTTTTCCCTACAAGATTTTGATATAGAGAATTTTAAGAATTATAAATCATAATTTCAAAGTGATTAAATATGTTTTCGAGTTAAGAATACATATGATAGTGCTCCTAAGAGCATCATAACTTTACTCCATTTTTATTATATCCCTATTTCATCAGATGGTCCAAACTAATTTAATTTCTTAATTCCTAAAGAAAATTGTGTATCGGAAACACGCTCTTCTTTTTTATTTGTTTGATTTAGTTTCTCTCTCTTAATTTTTTTTATTGAATGATCATTATATCATTTTGTATCTATTAATTTTTAAAGTATGATTTTGACCTAATTAAGGTGTAATATAACTCTTAATTAAATACAAGTATTTCTATTAATTTATTGTGTAATTAATCATGCTATTTAACATCATGTCTTCAAAGTTCCAAAAACAAATGTATTAGTGGGCACATTCTCTGAATGCAAGATAGTTATTAATATTTTATTTTTAAAATTAATGTTTCACATAATACATTACTACATGACGAGGTTAAAAACTTTTTATACTTCCAAATTTTCCTTATTAACATATACTTTTTAGCCAAATAATAATCAACTTGATGGTTTAAATCATCTTGGTTCCCTTTTATTTTATTTTCTGAATAATAATCTACGTTTGAACTCGGTTCTTTTTAACTTTAGTTTATGAATAATAATCAAACTTGATAGTTTCTAAAGTCATATAAAAATAAATAATAGGGGGTTTTCTGTAATTATTCCATCCTTAACAGTACCAATAATTCTCTGAATATTTGCTTTTGCTCCTTTGGTGCCTTTTTATTTCTAATCATTCTTTGGCATGGAGATGGAAGTGTAAAATACTTGTGTAAATCATTGGCTCATAGACTCATACATAGTGATCATATAATTGATGAATTTCAACTTTATATTATAAAATATTTCAGAAACATTGGTGCCACCAAAAGGGAATATCAAATCAAACTGGTCATCGAACGCTTTAGCTTTTTATTATTATTTTGCTTTACTGCAACAATGTGTAAACGTGTCAAAAGAATTAATGATCATGTGTGAATATATATAGCACTAACTATAAATATGCACAGTAATAATAATTATTAACACACTTTGTCTGTGAGGGATGCGATGTGCAGTCTAGCTTTCATGATTCAATGCTTTATATATTCATGTCATTGTACTTCGCTTCCTCTTCACGGGTGAATCACAATTTGCATTTATTAAACGGTCTACCTTTATGTCAAACTTTGGTTAATTTGGACCCACTTCCAAAGAATGCTAAGAGAAAATTAATGACGAATTTTTAATGAATATATACTACTTCTTACGAGACGGAGTTAGAATTTTAGTTTGAAGATGTGAAGATTTGAACATGATTCGATCTTATCTGACTCCAACACTCGAAATGTTTTGACGATGCTCGGTTCAAACTCTGACCAGATCTTGTCCGATCTGACTCATGACTGTTAAATTATCGGAACATGACGATTCGAAATCTTACTCGATCTCATGAATTTTATATGTTTATTGTGAATCATATTTAACATATACAACCATAGCAACATAGATTGAAATACTCATTAATTTTATATGTTTAATAATGTGACTCACTAAATATAGATATTGATTTTCCTGATTAGATGATTAGATGCACATTTACTAATATTTCATTCTAAAAAGCAACATAAAAAATCAAAGTTCATTAGCTTTTCTATTTAAATTATAAAGGTCATCTTGTATATGATATATCATGATTTTTATATTCTAAATCAAATGGTTTTCTTAATCACTTCGATAAATTGAGATCATATAACTACTACTTTGACACATCTTAAGGTCTCATGCTACAATATTAAACTTATTAATTATTTATACCAAAAATTTTCTCCTAAACGAATTAAAAGCAACACATGAGATTTTAATACGTGTTTTCATCAAAATCTGAAATATATACAATTTTACGTTTTTTTTTTCATACAATTGCATCTTAAGTATTTGTGAAAATTAAAATCTTCTTTTTTCGCATAAAAAGATGCATGATGGATCACTACGTGATCCACTTTGCTCTTAAATATTGCATGAATAAAAAATGATACTATACTATAGAGAAAAATAAATATTATATTGAAACAAGTAGAAAAAAATGCAATAAATTGTTGCGAATGATCAAATATTTACTAGAATCTTGTCCTATACTATATTATTTCTCACCTGCTCAATTTCTGAAACTAAAGAGCGCTGGTTAGCCTTCAGATTGGAAGAAGGATGCCAAGCCCTCAATTTCTTCGATGTTGCGATATATAAGTGAAAGTTTTTGAAAATATTGGAGGGTGTCTAACACCCCTAGGCTCCCCCTCTCTCCGTCACTGCTATCTCTTTGAATTCGTATTTGGTAGGTACTCTATAAGGTCAAATGGTTCACATAACTTCTAAATTTACACGCACAAAATTTGAGATTATGTAAACAATTTGATTGCTATTTCACCACAAGAAATATTTCATCAATGTAAATTTTACCTCTTCACGGGTGAATCGAACGATTTTCGTTGTGTCTAGCCGTCTAGTATTGTTATGTGCAATAGTTGTCTTAAATTTGTTATTATCAAGTTCTTTTATGTAGTGGTTAAAGTAGGAATTCTTTCTAGAACGCAAGCATCACAACTTCACCCATTCGAAATAAACAAAAAGTTTACCGTTTATATCAATAGTTCTTAAAATATGTATTGAGCAATCCTTTCTAGAATCAGAGATGGACATCAGAATCAATATATGATGCAGAAAATACGTAAAATAAGATGGTGTTTGATCGCTTTCGCTTTTGCCGCTTACGATGACCGGTACCCACATTTTTTTTAATTATAATACGAAATATAAAAACACGAGGTGCTTTATTTTAAAAATAATTTTTCTATTGATCATTGAGCAACAACTAACTAATGTCCATCCCCTCGTGCACTAAACCTTTCTATATACAAACCCGTGTCTCTTATTGCTTGATTCAATTGTTTCTCTCGCATGCAATTTTAATTAGTTTTCTTTGCATAATTATGACTGATACTTTTTAAGTATCTACCTAACAATAAAAAAAATGAAACAAATGAATACAAGATGTTTCGCATATTTTGTACATTTCCTATTTGGATTTGGTTGTTAATTTATAACAGCAATGGCGACCAACTGAGCATCATTGAGTTTGACACTTTGACTCCCTTTTAATTCGACCTAATCCAATCAGACGGGCTATACAATGAGTAGGGCGGCTAATGGATGAGCTCCAGTTCATGTTCAGCTCAGATCGCTGATGAGGAGTTGAAGTTCATGATCAAATCAAGTTCAAAATTATTTATTAATGTTCAATTCATGTCAAGTTCATCTTATAACCGAATAATGTTTACTATTTATCCATAAGTTAACCATACAAACTTGATTTTGGACACCACAGTGCACAGTCCTCTTTAAATGAAAATTATTTCATCATTATATTGAATAACTTAAGTTTCTTTGTGTGAATAACTTAGTTCTCTCTCGGTAAAACATATAGTTAGAACTTGGTTGATCTATCGGAATGTTTGAACATATTTTCATTTAATCCCATATTGAGATCACAATTAGTCTACAATTTATTCACAATTAGTCCAGTTCAGTTTTAACAATTGAACTTGAACTGAACTTCAACCAAGACAAAAAATTGTCTATTCCATAAATGTTCAATAGTGTCCAATTCATTTTGTTCATGAACCGTCATGTTCATTAGCAGCCTTAACAATGAGCCGAGCTTCATTTTATAGTACAACTCATTTTATAGTAAGCTTCCATATGCAATATTTATTTTGGTAATTATCAAAGTGTTTATGAAAAAAGTAGCCAAAGGTTGGAATTTTTTAGATGCACTAGCCAGTACGGTAGAAATTCCGTTCAACATTTTTTTAAATTTGAGGATGTGAATTTTTCTAACATACATCATTGTTCTGAAAAATTATTTACAAATCCGACATGTATAAAAATTGATTACAATTTTGATCATGAATAGCAAAAAATTATGGACATTTAATTATAATTTTGGCCAAAAGTTCTTTAGACCCACTCAGATTGATAATACAAAATAAAAATGAACATAAAATGCAGCTAGTTTGGATTGGAAATAAAAGAACAAAATTAAAATTAAATGGCCAGAAATTTTTGATATACATGATCTAAATAATAATTAATTCTCAATACATTGGTCAAAATTGTAATTAAATTTTCAAAACTAAAAAATGCAATAGTCGCACGATAGAAAATCTATTGTTCAACAGTAAACTCAAATATTGAACGATAATTTTCTACCGTTCTGATCATTCAATCGAAAAATCTTAACTCCTTAACTACTTTTATATCAGAATAACATCAATTCATAATGAAGTTCATGGAGAAGGAACAATTTTATGGAGTATACCATTAAATATTATCGAGTGATCGGTATTTCGATTAGTTTCACTTTTAAAAGACAAGCATTTCAAATTTATTTTTTTATTTATTTGTGTGTTGTAAGTCTACGGACAATGAATAAAAAAAAAACAAGCACTTCAATTGTATTTTTTCTTTATTTTTTATGTATATAAATTATAAAAATATGTAATTGAATGATTGATGATATAATGCCAATTTAAATTAATTAGAGTACTTGTTGTTAGGCCGAGTGAACACGTGTGAGACGATAAGGTCGCTATGGTAGCAATGATTGATGAATAATTAGTTGAAGGAGAATAATCTGGGTGCTTTTTGGTGCTGTATTAAATTCCAATGACGTGTTAATTTTGTAAGCTATATATGATTTGCAGTTTGGTCCCTAAAAACTTTACATATGTAATTTACGGGAAAAAGGTAGAATTAATATGCATTTTTTCTTCTTCGTTTTTCTTTTCAAAAAAAAAAAGAGAAATATCTAATGTCATTTCTCCAAATAAATATTGTGCTAAATTAAAGATGAGTCCGGAGGTAAGAACGAGAGTTGAGGAGTCAATTTTAGTTCAGCAGAAAAAAATAATATTTTGTGTGAAAAATTACGTACGCTCGCTTCAGAATCGAATTAAAAGTTCCATGTAAATAATCCTTATAATTAATTAATTTATATATAATTTCAATATTGGATTAATAATCCAACAATCTCCTACTTCATTTTTATGTTTTTGTTTTGGAAAGAACTTAATTTTTATGTTAATATTTGCAATTATACACTACTACGAAAAAGAACTTTAAGGTCAGATTTTTGGGACTTTAATGCCAGATATTTTATCGGCATAGTAGAGACACTAAAATTTTTACCAACCGACGTTAGATTCTTGACTTTTAACTCCGTTTTTTTATTAATAACCGATGTTAAAATAACTTTTAACCCTGATTTTATACTAATACTCGGTGTTAAAAAATTAACACCGGATATTAATAAAAAAAGTATATTTTGCAACTTGAAAGTTGGTTGCATAACGTAAATTCAATTTAAAAGACAGTCTGACAGCTGTCAAATTCAAAATTCAAATTCAATTTAAAAAAACAAGAAAATATAAATAAAATAGAAGATTAATTAAAAATAAAAAGTAAAATAGGAAAAAACAAAGAAGAATAAATAAATAAAATAAAATAGAAAAATAATATAACAAATATAAATAAATAAAACTTAAAATAAATATCTAAGAAAGAGCAATATCTAACAATAGAGAAGAAATCTACAACACGATTTAAAATTAAATTAGAAAAATAGACTTTAGAGAAAAACTATTAGAAGATTAAAACATCTACAACAAGATCTATCAACTATTAGAGAAGAACAAAAGAATGAATACGAAAAAATATTTAGTGTTACTTTCAAAAACTATGCATCTGATATAGAGAGAAGAAGAAGGCGGCTTGGTCGCTTCTCCAAATCACCTCTCTTCAAATTTCACTATTTTTCAAAGAAGAACAATGGTGGTTGCATCTGATATATAAAGAGACAGAGAGATAGAGAGTATGGAGAAACATACATAGAGAAAAGAGAGGAGAGAGAAATAGAAAAATACGTTGGGGCACAGGTTTTTTAAATGCGAATTTTTTAATATCGGTTGAATTAAAAATCTGGTGTTAAAACCTTTAACACCGATTGTTTCTTAATAATCGGTGTTAAAAGTTAGGGTTCAACAACGAATATTAAGAATTAGCTGATGTTAAAAGTTTTAATACTGGATGCTTTGTAAAACCCGGTGTTAAAGGTTACTTTTAACACTGGATTTTAATATAAAAAAATCCGGTGCAAAATTAAAAACAATTTTTTTCAAAAAATTACAGTCATTTAATACAGATTTTTAGTAAATATTCAGGATTAATGCCACTGAGCATTTTTTATTACGAATATCGCTATAATCCGGTGATAATTAGGCGATACTAAAGATTTTTTGTGTAGTGTATAACTGAACTGAGCTCAATTCTTTGGTCATTACCGAAATTTATTTTGAACAAATTCAGTCATTAAGTCTACCCTTTACTTAATAGATTCCGAGTGAATGATTTTTTTTAGATAGAGATGACGATCTTTTGATGGTGTATTTATGGTCTATTCAAATCAAGTTTTAAATTTAAAATATCATAGTAAGGTTGCAAGTGCACAATCGTCGTTGGGATACCTTTAGGTATCGAACACATAGACAAGTCGATCCTTATTATTAACTTAATGACTAATGCCTAAGAAAAAAAGATTGGATTAATTGAGAAGTTGTTTGGTAACAATTGAATTATAAAGTAAAATAACCGATAAAGGTTGGCTTTGAAAATGATGAAAGATCTAGGGCTTTTGGTTCACCAATCACTTTCTTAGGTTAACAAACGGGCATTTATCACTATTGTTGATTGTTAGACTAGGATGACCAAATCTAGGTACTAAAGGGTGATTTCTCAATTTAATACCTTATCTAGTATAACCAAGACAAATGGTTTGTCAAACCCCGAATTATACTAGAATTAAAGAACACATTATGGTTAGTCGTTCCTAAAACGAAATATTGGGAAATTACGCAATGGTAAAGCGAATTATACTAGAATTAAAGAACACATTGTGGTTAGTCGTTCCTAAAACGAAATATTGGGAAATTACGCAATGGTAAAGCGACCTAAGCAATATCTAACTAATCTCTTGATTAACTAGTGCCCTTCTCAGATAAGATTAGCAATCAAGTGTTTCTTTGGTCATGAATCCAAGTTATCAATTTTTTTAACCATCCAAATCAAACCCTACATTATAAAAGCAAAAGATAAAAGAAACAATGCTTTAATCATCAATCATTCAAAAAAATCGTTTGCTAGTAAGCAAGTTTCATGACTAAAACTCTAGAGAAGTGATTAACTTCTCATGGATCTGTAGCCGCCAAACTTCCAACCGCTCGCAACCGCTCCATGATTGAAAATGTAAATGACCGATCTGGACCGTTGAAAATATTCTCCATATCAATATAGACTTGGAAACCAAATTTTACATTTTTTTGAAATTTTTTATTATTTTATCGGATGGATTAAAAATTTATTTATCTAACGATTTACAAACATTCAATTTTCAACCCTTCCGATAAAATAGTAAAAAAAATCAAAAAAATGTAAAATTTGGTCTCCAAGTCTATATTAGTATGGAGAAGAATATTTTCAACTGTCCGGATCGACGATTTACACTTGGTATGATGGAGCGGTTGCGAGCGGCTACGGATCCCTCCTCATATATATATATATATATATATGAGCATGGCTAAAATAATATGCATAGTACACCCCATTTTGTACTATGCATATAGATATAGGTCATTAAATTGAGATTTAAGTTGCTCAATAAATTCTTCATATGAAAATATTGTAGAAAATTAAATTTCGTGATTTTTGGAGCTTTCTAGCTATTTCTAGCTATTTTTTAAATATAAATGGACGCATAGTACGTTATGTGGTGTACTATGCATATTATTTTAGCCATGCTCTATATATATATATATATATATATATATAGCAAGGCTAAAATAATATGCATACTACACCATCTTTCGTACTATGCGGCTATGCATGTTTAATTTGTCTAATAAATTGAGATTTAAGTTGCTCAATAAATTCTTCATATCAAAATCTTGTAGGAAATCAAATTTCGTGATTTTTAGAGCTTTATAACTATTTTTAAATATTTTTTAAAAACAGTTCAGAAATTGCACTTTTGTAGTATTAAATCTAGGCTATTTTAAAAAAAATATTTAATAATTAGCAAGAAAGCTCCAAAAAAATATGAAATTTAATTTCCTACAATATTTTGATATGAAGAATTTATTGAGCAACTTAAATCTATATTTATTGAGCTATATTTATATATATATGCATAGTACGAAATGTTGTGTACTATGCATATTATTGGTCTTTGCTTGTCCTCAAGAATTTAACCCTAGATAAATGCATGCATAATTTAGCTTTATCAAATTCCTCCCAAGTCTAATCTTTGCTTGTCCTCAAGCAAGTCTAAAGACTTATGGGAATTTCCAAGGACTAGTTATGTCATTTTACATCAAATATCTTAACTAGACTCTAACATAACGCATTTGTTTTCACATGTGATCTTGAAATGTTTTGAAAGAGAAATTGGTATTCAACTTCATTCGAATATTTTTCAATGGTCTTTTTCACACCACAAGCACAATTTTTTTTTTGTATAGAACGAAAATAAATAACAAGAAATAAATTATTAAACTACATGCAAAAATAAAAACATGTTTTTGGTGAGATTATTAATCCGCTACTGAACAAGCCCTTCGTCAAAGTCTTTGGTAAATTTCAAGAAATTGATTGTTCTATTTTTTATCAAATCCATAAGTATTATAATCAGGACAAAGATATTTACTTCTTTACCAACAAGTTATTGTGATATTTTAGATCAATAATCTCGAATTATTTCCCTCAATTCTATAAGTGTAAGCCAATTTCATAAAATCCTTTGAAAATAAAAAAAAATAAAAATTTAGTTAAGCGTGTAAATTGTGCCTGATGCTATTGACTTTTTTCATTGTGCATCTTTATGTTTTTGGCTCACTCATTTTTATTCACTTATTTTATTTTATTTTTTTATTATATGCGGATGTATATGTCCTTAAAGACTTCAACCCTACATATAGCTCACTTTTTTGCAATTTACACATTTGTTCAATTAAGTCCAATTAAGAAAGAATTACTGAGTCTCACGCAAATTCTTGCGGCTCGCAGATAATGGGAATTTTGCCCAATTTGATCGTCTTGGGGCTCCAAACCCCAATCTTCGAGTATGCATTCTAGCGACCTTTCATTTGCAGCTTTTGGAGATCCTCTTGAATCAGTTTCTCGACGACATCAACCCTGAAAATAGACTTTTCGTTAGATGGATATTTCATAGCTTGGTTCATGTGTAATATTATTTTCTCTTCGCCACTTTTGAAGGAAATCATTTCATCATGAACATTGATTACCACTTTGGCCGTGTTCGAGAAGGGTCTATCCAATAATAGCGGTGTTTGGGTATCATTTTCATATCAACAATTACAAAGTCTATCGGTACAAAATATTTACGAATTTGGATTGGCGTATCCTCAACAACTCCTATTGGTAGTTTTATTAATTGGTCCACCAATTGCATTGATATCTGAGTTGGCTTAAGCTTTCCTACCCCTATTTTCTCAAAAATTGACTTGGGTATGAGAATTACACTAGCTCCCAAGTCACGCAATGCACACTTGAATTGCACATTATCAATCGAACAAGGAATTGCAATTTTTTCGGGATTGTCTAATTTCTTTGGTGGGTTGGTCAATGAAATCACTTGTACCTCTTCTAACCTGCGCCTATTTGAGATAATATCTTTGAAAATTTTGGCATAAATTGACATTTGAGTTATGACCTCGGTAAGGAGTAGGTTGATGTACAATTGCTTTAACACCTCTATGAACTTCTAGAATTGCTTCTAGGTCTTTTCATTGTTCTTGGAGAGGCGGGAAGGAAATGGTGCATACAAGTGCGGAGATACATAGCTGGGTACCTCCATACTTATCTAAGGCGACACATCCTTACCAATGGTATATGATGGATGTGAAGAATCATTTCAGGCTAGATCCTTGATTGTGGAGATAGGTTCATCTTGCTTTTGTTGTCGGTCTCTTCGCTTGCCGGAAAATGAGCATCAGTCGGCATTGGTGGGTCCTTATAGGTTGCTTCGCTCCAGAGTGTGTGACAGACCGCCTTGACATCCTTCGGGTTTGGGTCCGACTTCAGAGGGAGTGTATTATGTTGTCTCATGGATTGAGCGGCTTGTTGTGTTACTTGAGTTTCCCACAACGTGTTATGTGTAGCTAGCAACTCAACCTTCATGCTTAGTTCATCAAATTGTTTCTTTTGGCTTGTCATGAAAGCCTCTAGCATCAATTCTAAGTTGGACTTGGGTTGAGAACTACTAGAACCTTGGTTACCGGAACTTTGGTTGGAACGGTTAAAGTTTTGATTACCTTGGCTCACTTGGCCTTGTTGGTCACCCTGCTTCCACGAGAAATTCGGGTGGTTCCTCCAACTCGGATTGTATGTGTTAGAGTAGAGATTGTTATAGGACCTAAAATTGCGATGATTCACTGCATTAACTTGTTCAAAATCCCCCTCGTTCGACACACACATCTCACAATTCACTGATAGATGGTCAAAACCACTGCAAAAAGAACAAGGAGAAAGAGAAGGAGAAGGAGAATATTTTACAGCATTGACACTCAAATTGTCAATTTTCTTGTTGAGGCTATCTTAGCAAGCAATATGTCATTGGACTCGACATCACTTATCTTCTTTTGCAACAAGACTGACACTTCTCTCGGCTTATGCCACTGCCTTTGATTCAATGTCATGTCATCAATTAGTCTGAATCCATCCACAACGCCTTTGTTGACAATGCTCACACTAGCGGATGCGTCTAGCATCACCCGATCATGCGGCAGAAGGCTCCCGTAGATGTAGAAGGGACCATGTCTCTATGTTGTAATGTGAGCAACTCCTTTGCAACTCATTGAAGCGTTATCACGCCTGAGACATCGTTTCGTCGCCTCTCTGCTCGAAGTTGTGGATTTGACAACATGCAATCATCAAAAGTTTGTACAAAATATTAGTACATAATTTGTTTTATAAATTGCCGAACAAAAAGAATTAAAACCGATAGAGATCACACAAAGATTTAAACTCATTACCTCTTAAAATATATTAAGATTAAAATGTATTTTATATCATCATGAGCTATGGCACACAATAAACACAGCGGACATGAATTCGCTCTAAGAGAATACATTTTTTTTTTCTCATAACTCCAACTTATTTTAAGTAATGAAAATGATGCTATGTACCTTCGGTAAAAATAATAAAATTACCATGGTTCAAATTTTGCAACATACCTTCCGTAAAAATGATGCTATTTGCTTTGATAGGGAAATCCCATTAAACCAACTGTACCTTAAGCTTATAATTTGACTATGATGTGAGTGAATAATTTTCAACAATGGTCCCAAAAATTAGGTGTGGGAATTGATTTATGAACCTCTGTATATCAGTCGAGTCAATTCTATAGTACTCAGAACTAATTAAAGCACAAATGCATCTA
Source organism: Eleocharis quinqueflora (assembly GCA_964058865.1). Taxonomy (NCBI): domain Eukaryota; kingdom Viridiplantae; phylum Streptophyta; class Magnoliopsida; order Poales; family Cyperaceae; genus Eleocharis; species Eleocharis quinqueflora. The sequence goes on along the minus strand of CAXKVX010002929.1, from coordinate 5,010 downwards.
TATTATTCTTAAAAAAGAAAGGTTGCTTTTCGGCATTATTTCCTACATTTTTAGCGTATCCTTGAGGGCAAAAATGAATAGACTAAACACCACCTTAAATTATGTTGAAAGAGAGACCTCTATGAATAAGGAAGCGATTCCTCTGCCGCGCGGTACCGACGGACCGTCCAGATTTACTGCGCTGTCAGCTACGGACGGCCCAGATTTGATTCAGGAGGGGTCTGATATTATAAAGTTTAGCTTGCACGAATCTTGATGCAAATTAAAGATCGAAATTTGCTGCGCGGCACGCACAGTGACGGTGCCGCGGTAGAAGATCTTGTTTGCTATGAATAATACTAGCATGAGTACGTGACATCACATACAAAGTTTTCTTGCAATCAACGTCGCAATGATTGGATAAATTAATTAAGAAACATCTTATTTGTAAGTGATAATACATTATTCTGATATCTTACTCTTAGATATATGAATTCGGTGGAGTATCTCGTAAGCTGAAATATTCATTCACTGGTTCATACAATTTTGAAATTCGTACTCACGAATCTCGAAGTTACGTGAACCATTAGATGAGTACTTCACCTTACGAAGTACTCTACCGAATGTAAATTCTACATATACACATATAATGTTAGTTTATTTCAGAATTGACTTTTTGTCATCTATCCAAAAATCATTATAAGTAAAAGTGTTATTTTAAAAAATATATATTTGTAGATAGCTATTTGATTTTCAATTTGGCTCGACTTTTACAAGTAATTATCTATCGATATATTTATGTAAAATTCATCTATAATCTTAATTCTTTATGTTTAATACTCTAAAATTTATACATATGTGTATGTTTATTTTAGAATTGATTTGGTTGATCTATCAAAAATTCATGATAAGTAATGTGTTTTCTTTTTAAAATTATTAACTCATAGCTAGTTAATTTTCAAATTGACTGGATTTTATATGTAAATATGTAAAATTGTCAATTATTTATCTATTAATATAAAATGCATCTACAATTTTAATACTTTTTTCTGTTTGAATAATAGTTCCAGAACAATAAATGGTGTTCCATAAAATCGAAACGTATGCTAAAATAATGATTTAATTAATATGATAAAGACTAAATTACCCAACACTTTATACTTGTAGATTCCATATAAGTTAATATTAGGATGAGCATGTGTGTCTTTATGAGGAAAATCCCCATTGTATGTACAAGAAAAACTGGAACATACTTTTTTTTATTCATTTTGCCACTGCACTAGATGTTGTACTAAGCAACTTTCTTGTTTTGACAATTTATAAAATAAATGCAATTGTCTATTTGTTGAGATTATGTGTGTAGGTACACAACACGTGCAAGACAAAACAAGGCATGACAAGACGATGCGTGATGAAGCATTTTAGAACTCTTGGAGCACTATAACTTAGTCCTTGAAATCATATGATAGATTTTTCTATTTCTAGGATTCTATTTCTAGAAATTTCGGCTTTGAAATCAGGTCGAAACAAGTCAAGACACTGCATATCGATGCATATCAATAATATCGATGTTGCTTATCAATATATCAATATATGGGGCAGTCAGTTGGTTGACTAAGTATAGAAATTTAGAAAGGGCCATCACAAGTTTAAGAGCCATATCGATGTATCGATTTCATATTGATTTCCCTATCGATATATCGATGTACCATATCGATATCCCTGCTTAGCATACCCATTTTTTGCTAAGTCAGGAGAGAGCTTTCTGAGGAGAACATCACAGCTAAATCATCATATCGTTTTAACAATCGATATGCCCAATTGATATATCCATATGCACGATAACAAGATTTCTCTATTTCTATACAACTATTTAAGGAGCTGATCTCGTTCTCCTCTCTTCAAGAAAACTACCTGCACTTATTCTTACAATCTCAAAGAGATCAAAGCTTCATTCTAGCTTTCCTCAACCATCATCTAATCATTTATTCTATAATTGTTTTGAGAGATAATTTTGGCTTGAGCTATTAGGTTCCAAGTGTCGAGATCTTGTGAAAAGATAGTGACGGACTCATCCTCTTTTTGATCTATTTGTGCATAGTTGTTGCAATCTCTTTCTGGATTATTGTTGAATCCCTTAATTGGATCAGAATTCTTAGTTGTCCATTTGTTTTGTAAGAGAACTATAATTCACCTTTATAAGAACTTCTTTGTGATAGTGTATCGGCCCGCGTGTGAAATCATAGAATCCCTTGGACATAGGCTTTGAAAAGATTTCAGCTTAACCATGTTATATTGAGTGTCACATTTCTCTTACTCTCTCTCACTCTCTCTATCTTTGTATATTACTTTCTTGCAATTCTTTAAGTTCTTCGTCTGCAATTGTTTGAGTCAATTATGTGAATTGTGTCATTCTTAATTGTCTTGTACTTCCCCATTTAAGTCTTAGTATAGTCTTTGTTTTTCTAACAATTTATATCAGAGCTAAGGCTACATAGTAAGAATCAATTTTGATATTGAAATTTTGATATGACACCATTAAAATTCATAAAAGAACCATTATTTTTTTACCTTAATTGCAAGAACTTCTATTTTTTGAACAAATGTATGGTGAACTACCTTAACCTTCCTGAATTGAGGGAAGTAGTTGAAAATAGTTGGGGTATCAAAGTATGAGTGTGATGGTAGTATTCTTATTTTTATAGTAAGAATGCCAAATTGAAGAATGATAATGCGACAAATACTTTGTTAAACTCTATACATGAGAGTATATCAATATCCTTTGGTAATTCTACCGTAGCAAAGGATATGTGGGGCGCTCATAATGTGCTATGAAGGTAATAATCAAATCAAGCATACCAAACGTATGGGTCTAGATATCAAATTTGAAAACTTCCAATTGAAGATGGTGAAAATGTGGAAGAAATGTATGCTAGACTTGTACAATTATAAAATGAATATTCTGAGCTAGGTGGCTTACATTCAAATGAGAGAATTATAGGTAAATTAATGAGGATTGTGCTTAAGAGATCCAAGTGAGAATCAGTTGTGAGCTCGATGGAGACAATACAAGAAAGCAGAGTTAAATTCTCACCGGATGTGGTCTATGTGCATCTACGATCGTTTGAGGAGAAGCGCAAGCAATCAGGCAATTATCAACTACCCTCCAAGACCATAACATTTTCGACATAACACTCCAACTTCTTCAACACAAGTCAAATGAAGTTAAATGAAAGTCGCTCTCAAAGGATGATTATTGAAGCATTTAAAGATGAATTCTTTCTCTTCAAGCTCATTCAAAGAAGTATCAACTTTGAAAGAAAAGTGAATTGCGAGCGTCAAGCCGAAAACAAAAAACTTGTATGCCTTGGATGTAATAGAGAGGATCATTCTTTCACCTCATATTTTACCTTCTTTCCTTCTTTCAAAGCTAACAATGTAGGTTAAACAATTCGTTTTAAGGTTAAAAGAGAATGGATTCAAAGGAAAGAAGAAGGCACTCAGTACTATTTGAGAAGTCGACTTCGACATAAGCAACGACGAAGGCATCGTCTTAGGAGGGAGAAGAGATCAATCTTGCCTTGATGGGTTTTGCATATTCCTTGTCAATCTCGGGTGAACAAATAATAGACAAGTCAAAAGAAGTCATCAAAGAGAAGTGAATTACCGATCCATTTGCAATCGGCATGATAATGGAGATAGCATATTCTAAGGCTAAGCAAGTGGAATCACTTGAAAACTTACTTCACGAAATTGAACAATCCTTGATGGGTGATCAAGCTTGTCGAGCTAGTGAGGTAATCTACTCAAGTTCTACTTTTATAGTTAATAAGACAACGATAGTCCTTGAAGAGATTCATAGTGATGATGATGAGGATGTTACACCTCTAAGTATTGATTAACGAGGACACATGTCAAAATACTGGTTTGAAAAATGAGTTACAAGAGTGCAAATAAATTTTATGTGAGAGAGATGTCATAATTGTCGATTTGAGAAAAAAAAAATCAAAGAGTTAGAATCTAAATTGAGCACTATTGAAAAAGAGAAATCTATCAATGTTGTATCCGAAGAAAAGGACAAACCTAAGAGTAACATACTTGAATGGACTTTAAAGTCTAAATTTACCTATGTATTTGATCATTGTAAGAGTGTAAATTATTCTAGTATGTTTATTGGACAAGGACCACATGATAAAATAATTTATGCAACAAAAAGAAAATTGACACTTTTAGTTCTGAAAAGACACAATCCTTAGGCCAAAAAGCTAAGCCTAAAAGGTATAATACTATACCAAACAACAAGTATGCATTCATGTATAACAAGAAATACATTGGCAAAACCAACTACAAGAAGCATGGTAAAATTCAAACTATTAAGGATCAAAATGTAAATATTTCTAAGATAAATGACAATCGACACAGGTACAAGAAACTTTACTATAAAGTACCTGGTGAAAAATTTTATGAAGTAAAGATTATAACACTTGAGGTAACTCTAGATTAAATAAGTTCACCAAGCCTCAATCTCTCAACAAAAATAGACGCAATGTGCCTTTTCATATATATAAAAAGTTGAGGGTTGAAAAAAATGCATAAAAACAACCAAGTGTCAAGAAAGTTAACACAAACAAAATTATACATTTAGATCAAAAGTTCAATATTTTATGCATATTTTTTGATAATTTGGGACATGCAACAAACAATTGTGCGATTAGAAAAAGATAAATATGTGCAATCTATCAACAAAGAGAGATGATAGTTAAGGAGAGCAACTTCTTTATAAACGGTGCGCCGACTACTCCACTTGTCTTTATTTCAGATGTTGTTCAGCATGAGTTCAGCTAGCTTACCTGCTTTACCTACATATGCTGATAGTAGCTAAGATATTTATGTTGTTATTTTGAATAAGAGGATAAATTGTCTAAAACGATTGCGAAAGCGTTTACAAATTTCAAGTATAACTTTCGAACCTTAATCACATGGCTAGGTCAAGCAAGTAATGATGCAATTCTAAACAATTCAAGCAAGAGT
>CAXKVX010002928.1:0-29232 GCA_964058865.1 Eleocharis quinqueflora | reverse complement strand
TGTCTAAGATTCCCTAGTGGGTACATTGGGGGTCCCATCATTGGCTCTCGCGGTCTGCTAGGTCCAGTTGCTGTGGATTGGGTTGAAAGGATTGTTTCAATTTTTGAATCGAGGTTTTTGAGCAATGGATATTCCATCGCTGCTAGAATGGTTTCGGTTTTGACCTCCTCCCTTCCATCCTTCTGAGAGAATGGGTTTACCCATTCTTCTTCACTGGAATCGTTGTATTCATCCCAGATTGGTCCGGCATCTTCATCGGCCGACTGTTTTTCTCTCGGTAATGCTGCCAATAATTGCAACATCTCGAGTTCATCATCCTCTTCACCTTCATCCTGTGACTCGTGCCAGTTACAGAACATCATCAGGGCTGATTCTTCTTCTAGAATTTCTTCATCAGCTTGACCTACTGTTGCCTCTTCTGGTGGCGCGGTTGATGAATACCCACCAAATCTCACTGCTAATGACCCGTCAGTTCTGGTCCTTATTCTTGCTGTCTGAGGATTTTGTACGGCCGGTGCTGTTGCTGGCCGTATGATCCATTGTCTACCCCTTAATTCCTCAGTTGATCTCATCTGGCCTGAAATCGCTCTAATTCCTCTGCTTGCCAGATGTTCTGCCACTCTTTCTACATTGTATCTGAAATTTGTGTGGCTTGTGTTTGATAGCCTCCCTATGAGTGATCTAGAGAGTAGGAGGTTGCTTTCACCACCTTGCCATCCATCGTAGCCGTGTGTTTACAACACGACTTGTATGTGATTGTTGAAATCGTGGATGCTTAAGGTCATGTCTGGTGCTGTGTACGCCAGTTGCGTGCCACCTGTTAAATCAATCTCCATGGAGCTGATTATGGCCCTATCATCATACCATCTTGTATCTCTTAATACTACTAGGGCATTAACCCCAGCGTTTCTCCTGTGGAGTGCATAAAGTCTTATCATCACAAGACCAATATGCAAATGTTGAAGTCCTTCTTGCACCAATTGATTATAACTTTGTTGAGAGATAAATGGTAACTCCACCTGAGCGCCATCTACCGCTAATACTCTTTCATCCGAGTAATGTTGATAAACTCGGTGATTTCTCTCTGACCATCCAGCTTGATATAAGGTTTCTGCTGGAACTTGCTGAGCCCTTCGGTACTGAGAGAGGTTTAGCTCAGCATCTGGGTTTAGCTGAGACTCAAGGCTCCTTTTATAATGACTTCTTCCCGGCATTCTTCTCTGTGCTTCAAATACTATGCGGCTTCCTAGCCTGTAGCCCCTTATATGGTCCTCAATTGTAGGGTTTTGGTTGTTGTCTCTGCCAGATATGCTTGGTCTGCTCGCCGTTTCAGTTCTTGTTTGACTCATTTTTGGTTTTTAACTGAGTCAAATATTTCCTTCGGGTTTTTGAATACAAAGAACTGGCCGGTTGGTTTCTTGATCCTTTTCTCACTGGGTTCACCAAGGCTAAGTTTATGTAAGCCCTTTTGGAGTTCGTTTATGGATTGTGTAAGATCTTCTGTTTCAGGGACTTTGGTTTTTGCTGCCTCTAGTCTCCTGATTGCGGTTTTGCAATCTTCAAGGTCTTCTTTGATTTTGACCAGCAGTTGGATTATTGTGTTGTTCTGCTTGATCAATGCTGTTGTGGCTCCTTTCGCGAATTCGGCTGGTTTCAGGAAACCGTTTGCCGGTTCTTCAATCGTCTCAGTTGCCTTTAGGGCTTCTTGATATATTGAACTCCTAACGGTATTACGCCAGTCGTTCATAAAAAGTTTCTAACTCGGCTGAGATTCGGCTCCGGTATCTCGTAAAAATATTTCAAAAATATCTTGAGAATTTGTTCGAACTTTTAACTAAATTAATCTCTTAGGAAATTTGGTTAAGTTGGTATACTGACTTTCAGTTTTCAAGTTTTCTAGGTCCACAGTTCAGGATTGGTCATATATAACTCTTCAAAAAGTACGAATCTTAAAGCAGGGGTTACTCATCTAATGGTTCAGTTTTCCTAGTGCCACAATTCTTTTGGCATCATGGTGCACCATAGCATTTCTCTATATATATATATACATATATATATATATGTGCATATATATATACATATATATATATATACATATATAAATATAGGTTACGGTGCTCCATGAAGCACCAAACTGCTAATGCTCCACATTGTATCTCCAATTTAAAATTCCAACGATCAATCCGAATCGTTGAACATGATCTACATATTTAAAACTACTTGGAGATTGAATTATATATTTTTTTGAATTTTTTTGCTATTTTTTAGAGAGGTATGAAAATCACAACTTTTGTTATTTTAGAAACAGTTTGATTAGCAACTTTTCTATCTCTTAAAAAAATAACAAACAATTTCAAAAAAATATAAAATTCAATCTCCAAGTAGATTTTAATATACATATCATGAACCGTTGAACATGATCTACATATTGAAATCTACTTGGAAATTGAATTTTACATTTTTTGAATTTTTTGCTATTTTTAAAGAGGTAGGAAAATTGCAACTTTTGTTGGTTCAGAAACCGTTTGATTAACAACTTTTCTACCTCTTTAAAAAAAAAAAAATAAAAAAAAATGTAAAATTCAATCTTCAAGTAGATTTCAATATGTAGATCATGTTCAACGGTTCAGATCGGTCGTTGAAATTTTCAAATTGGATATAACGAATGTGGAACACGAGCAATTTGGTGCTCCATGGAGCACCCTCTCTCTCTCTCTCTCTCTATATATATATATATATATATAGAGAGAGAGAGAGAGAGAGAGGGGCTAAGGTGCTCCATGGAGCACCAAACCCCTGTGCTCCAGATCGTATCTCTAATTTTAAAATTTCAACGACCGATCCGAACCGTTGAACATGATCTACTTGGAGATTGAATTTTACATTTTTTTTTGAATTTTTGGGCTATTTTTTAGAGAGGTAGAAAAATTGCAACTTTTGTTGGTCTAGAAACCATTTGATTAGCAACTTTTCTACCTCTTTAAGAAAATAGCAAAAATTTTCAAAAAAATGTAAAATTCAATCTCCAAATAAATTTCAATATGTAGATCATGTTCAACGGTTCGGATCGATCGTTGGGATTTTCAAATAGAAGATAATGGATGTGGAGCATTAGGAGTTTGGATCTCCATGGAGCACCCTAGTCTATATATATATATATATATGAGCATGGCTAAAATAATATGCATAGTACACCACATAACGTACTATGGGGTCATTTGTATTTAATTTTGTCATTAAATTGATATTTAAGTTGCTCAATAAATTCTTCATATCAAAATCTTGTAGGAAATAAAATTTCGTGATTTTTAGAGCTTTCTTGCTATTTTTAAAATATTTTTTAAAAACAGCCCATAAATGACACTTTTGTAGTATTAAATCTGGACTGTTTTTAAAAAATAGCAATAAAACTCTAAAAATCACGAAATTTGTTTTCCTACAATATTTTCATATGAAGAATTTATTGAGCAACTTAAATCTCAATTTATTGACCTATATCTATATGCATAGTACGTTATGTGGTGTACTATGCATATTATTTTAGCCATACTCTATATATATATATAGAGAGAGAGAGAGATGCTATCGTGCTTCATGAAGTAGATGGATCTCGTGCTTCATGCTTTTAAAACCGTTGGATTGAAACTTTCTAGCCATCCATTTGGGTGCCTTCTTAATATTACGAATGTAATGGTACTATTCCCCTCCCTTGGGTATTTTTCCCCCTTTTTCGCCTATACTAAGTACACGTCTCCCAAACTTCAAGCTTTTCGGTATTAATTAACCCTTTTCCCTTCTCAACTTAATTAGAATTTTGACCGTTCCATCCCTGTTTTCCTAGAAATTATGAAAGAATTTAGAAAGCCATGAAGGATACTAACCAAAAATTTAGCTCTGATACCAGGATGGTGCCCTTACGGATCGATCTTCAAACTTCGCAGGCCACTGAGGACGCGAGATAGTAAGAAGATAAGTGCGGAATAATGAATTTGAAAGAAGAAATTTGAAAAGTTGGAATTTTATTGATACTCAAGTAAGAGAAGTAAAACTTGCTGGTTCTCAGCTTGTTTTGCAACTCTGAATACAAGCCCTTATATAGAACTAGAGACTCGGATTTTGGAATCTCAATTATCACATCGGGTGCTCATTGGGCCCCATCGACATGTGAATAAAGGGATTTCCACAATACTTTGTCTCAAAAGATAACAAACGTGAGTGGGTGACTCAGCTAACCACTACACTCCACTCAAAATAAAGTAAAAAGGTGCTCATATAATTGAGCACTACACTCCAAGCAAATTTTTGGTGAACGGCTCTAATCCATCCACCTGCTAAAGCATTCACAAACACTTAGTAGTGGCTATCTTATCATGCCACCTGCATAAGAAAACAAAACAAAAGAAAGATTCTCACTATTAAGTGATCCAGACCTAAAAAGTCAGCAGTTACCCATAGGACCCTGCCAGACTGAACCTTAAGATTTATTTATCAAAATTCAGCAATTTTCATGAGCTTCTGTTAAACTTTGGGACTCACCACAGCTTCCTTAATTTACATTTTTACAATATTATTAAGAAAAGCTTTAAAATCTTTTTCCATTCTTTCGAGCATTTCAAGCTGTTTCTTTAGTATCCAATAATTATCAGTTAGGATACAGTCACTGCGTTGGTAAGGCTTACAGTACTTCTCCTCCCTGTTAATTATGGAAATCAATTGCTGAATGTCCACCAAGGTGTGTCGCATGTGCATTTCCTTGGTGTCGGACAATCTTTGTGCGTTCTCACGCCATTCTTTGAGGCTTTGGTTTGGTTTGTTGATGTAGGCCTCGAACTGTTGTGCATGTAGTTGATCTGCATTGATAAGGGGAACAAGTTTTCGATTTTCTCTTGAAGGGATTGGGTTAATTCCTTCGGGACTGGCACATTGTTTTCCTCTTTGTTGTGCATTTCGTCTAGTACTGGTCCCAATTTCTCGAGCATCAGCCCTTGCTGGTCTGTGAGACATTGTGTGTTAAGGGCAGCAGTTGTAAGTCTCGAGAGAGTGTCTGCTAGTGAGTTGAGTCTGCCTTCAATATGCTCAAAATTCACCTGTACTCCTGTACCTGTTACAAAATCAACAAACTTAACCCATCGAACGCGCGAGGGTTTATTGTTAGATGACTTGTTATAAAAACTTATTATCGCCTGACAATCTGTTCTTAATGTGATTTCCGGCTTGTCCAAATAATGAATTTTCATGGCCGATAACGTTTCCATACAAGCGTGAATTTCTGCATCGATTGTTGACTTTATAACATCAAACTTGCCACTGGCATATGCACAGACTTTCTCGGTTGATCTGGGGTCATTCTTTCTCGGTTTCCATTTGCAAACTCCACCCCATCCTTCCATGCAACCGTCTGTTTCTAGTATAATGTATGCGTCCTCTGGCGGAAAACTCAGATCTGGCAAATTCTGGACCAGTTCCTGAATTTGTTTTATTAAATTTATATCTGAGGCTTTCAATCTTTTATCTCCATGTGGGCTGACTTTGGAGTAAAGAGGACCAAGCAAAATTCCCAATTTCGGGATGTAGGATCTAGCATAATTCAGAATCCCAAGCCATTATCTTAGACCCTTTTTCTCTTTGAGTTGTTCTACATCAAAATTGGCTATCTTTTTAATGATGTGTGGTTGGAGCTTAATTTTTCCTCTATTGATCTGTGCTCCTAAAAAGTCAATCTCAGGTACAGCGATTTTCATCTTAGTTGGTGATAGTACTAAACCGTGTTTTTCACAAATAGCTAACATCACCTCTAAATGTTGTGCATGTTTCTCCTCGTTTTCCGAGAATACTAGAATATCGTCAATGTACAATGCAATGAATGCCTCTGTTCCTCTAAAACAATTATTCATTTTTCTTTGAAATATTGTGGGGGCATTCTTCAAGCCAAACGGCATAACCAACCATTCATATAACCCTCCTGGGACGATAAAAGCCGTCCAAGGGATAGATTCAGGACTCATGGCTACTTGGTGAAAGCCAATTTTAAGATCAAATTTGGAAAATATTCTACTATTACTGATCTTTTTAAGGATTGTGTTTATACCGGGCAGACTGTATTGATCCTTGTGTGTATTGTCATTTAAAGTTCGGTAATTAATGACCATCCTCTCCTTTCCTTTTATTTCCTTACCAGTTTTTGGATCAATAGACGTACCAGAATTTACAATAAAGGCCATTGTCCTATGTTTGCTGGTACTTGGCCTGATAACACCAATTTCTAGTAATGCTTTTATATGTCTATCGAATTGTTCTTTCATGAGAGGCGTTACGTGTTTCAATGGTTTGTCCTCTATGGTCAAATCTGGATTTATGATATCAAGCTTACACACGACCTTGTTCTTTTGCCAATGCATTAGAGGATCATTACCAATAAATCCTTGATTTTTGAGTCTAGTTAAGAGGCTGCCAAATCTCTTTTCAAACTTTGGATTTGTAATTAGCGACTGATGGTATAGAGCATCTTGAATCGTGATATACTTTATTTCATCTAATCCTAATTCTTCAATTGCAACAGAATGGGCTACTGTTTCAGTAGATGTCTGAACAACAGTAACATTCTTATAGAACGTTATCGTGTTTCCTTCAATTCTTAGTCCACCTTGCATTGATCTAATGAAATTGCACCCAATTAACATTTGTATACCGTCTTGCATACCCATGGGGAAACTATAAGTAAAGGGTATTCTGAATTTATTCTCACCAGTTGTCATCTGGCCACCCTTTAGTTTCTTATTTGTTATCTGGGTTGAGTTAACTCCTATTATTTGTACCGGGTATGGACTGGGTTCCAGGGCTTCTTCTGGTACTGCTAGTTGATCAATTGAACAGTTTGTCGCACCAGTATCTAAAATTGCCCTTATTTCAAAAGGTTTTATATTAGGGATTTCGAATGTGATCATTAAGTTGTAAAGACGGTTAAAGATTCTCTTTTTCTCTGGTTGTGGTTCAGAGGTTCCTGCTTTATAGGAAGATTCATCAATTTCAAATAAAACATTCACTCCTTCATCTCTTATTTCGTCTTCTTCTCCTATCTCATCTTCCTCTTTTGTTAAGAAATTATTAAAATCATTAGTTAAGTCTCTGATTAGATTTTTCTATCTTTCCTCTTGTAATGTCTGTTTTAATTTTTCAATTTCGCCCTCAAGATACACAATATAATTGGTCAATTCCTTTATTAGTGCATCTTTATTATTGTAAGGTCTTGGCTGTAAAGAAGTTTTTGGTTTGACTTGTTTTCCAAAATAGAATGGGGCGCATAATGAACAGACTGAGAGATTACATTCTTTACACCCTATACCGTATTTCGGTTTTATTGTTAATTTACAGAAGCTACAACTCCTTTGAACTTCTGTTTCTTCAAAATTATGCTCACAAGATTCTTGTTTTTCGGGTAATTCGACTTTGCTTCTCCAGCCGAAGTCTGTAATTTGTAGCATCAGGTTTGATTCCATAGGTAATTCTTCTAAACAAGTTCGTACCTGATACTCTGTGTTACCAGCTTCTCCTTCTGACAGACTGCAGATTGCATCACTGTCCGGCTCGTTTAGATCTACTGAGACAACATCGAGATCATCTGGTAAATCTAGATCGTTCATTACTACGGCTCTTACTATGTTGCCTTTCTTATTCCTGCATTCTCTAGCAAAGTGTCCTTCTTCTCCACAGATAAAACACTTGCATTTACGTACCCTTTCTGCGTGCTTTCGTTTAAATACCCTCACATGTGAATCATGAGGTTTTCCTTTGTAATTTCTAGCCTTTCTTAACTCATATTTCTTTCTATTATTTTGATAGTATCCTGGGATGGGTATTTTATTACATATCGTTAAGTCCTTTAGGCTTCTTTGTAACGCAGCCTTTTTGCACATCTCGGCTAGGTACTGATACGAGAAATGGATTCTGGGGATTACCCCAACTGTATTTCCTGGAAATTTCTTTTGAAAGGCTTGTTCAAGTTCTTTCCCAATTAGCGGTGACATCTTTCTAAAGAATTTTTCAGATAGTTCGGGGGATATATATATTCTTCCTGATTTTGCCGCTAATATTTTAAAATCATTCATGTAAAAGAATAGATCTTTCACATGTTCACATGATAGCCTTTCCAAATCCTGATATGCTCTGTCCTGTTCATCAGTAGTTCCCTGATATGGATCTTCCAGAATTAATATTCTTCTGATCTGAGATATTACGTTTTGTGTATCATCTGCCACTGCTTCTAAGGCTAAGTATTCAGCCTCAAAGGCCATTCTCCATTGGATCCAGATCTTCTTTTCTACTTCGCCTAATAAGTTTTCGATGAATTGTATTTTAGCTTTATTATTATCGAAGTTTCTTTCACTTATTAGGTTTAACGTTATCGATTCCCATCTTGAAATAACATCATTGTATAAGCCAATATCTTCTGGCAAGACTAACATTGCACCCTGCTTTTGCATGGTAGTTGGTAAGTTCCACTGCTCATTTTGGTGTGATCCGATTCCTCCGGGTAGACCTCTTGGTCTTTGCATGAATCTACTTCCTGATGATTCATCATCATTTCTTAATCTACCTGGTGGGTAATTTATTCTTCCCATCGTTGGCTCGGGGGGTAGATTATAATTTGATGTTATCGATGAAGATAAAACTGTGTTTTGGACAACAGGTTTTTCAAGAAATTGTTTTAGTATAGGATAATCAAATTCTGATTCTTGTCCCAAAACGTATACAGTTTCGGTTTCAAAAGAAGACTTGTTCTTATCTCCACCACCTTCCGCGAAAGGATTTATGAAATCCTCTTCGTTTTCTTCATCACTTTGGTCCCATATAGGACCATCTTGTTTCACTTCTACTTCAGCCAAACTGGCGGTTAGCTGAATAGCTCCCCAGTACGTGTCATCATCTTCCTCATCTTCTATTTTGTTATCGGACACGTTTACAAACAGTACTAAGGCTGTTTCTTCTTCTGACAGTTGTTCTTCATCATTTGTCCCAACTGTTGGTCCTTGAGATGGTTGTGTAGCCGCATAATTTTTGAATTTTAATAAAATTGTTCTGTTTGATCTCGTGCGAATCATAGCATCTTGCGGATGCTGCACTTCTGCTACACGCGGCGGTCTAATAATCCACCTTGATCCTCTTAATCCTTCTGTGGTATGTGATTGTCCAGGGATCGCTTGGACACCTCTACTGGTTAGGTAATCAGAAACTCTTTGCACATTATATCTAAAACTGGTATAACTTGTATTAGATAGTCTACCTATTAATGATCTTGTTAATAATAGGTTGCTCTCTCCAGCTTGTCAGTTTTCATACCCATGTGTCTGAACTACCAATTGTATATGGTTAAAGAAATCAGCTATACTAAGCATCATGTTAGGTGCTAGGTATGCTAATTGGGTTCCGGTAGTTAAATCCATCTCCATTGTTCCAATTATGGATCTATCGTCTGCCCACCGGGTATCTCTTACCACTACAAGGGCGTTTACACCTGCTTCTCTACGATGTAGAGTATATAATCTTATCATTATTAATCCTAGGTGTAAATGTTGAAATCCTGATCTTTGTATCTCTTCGTAACTCTGTTGGGTAATAAATGGTAATTCTAACTGTTGTCCATCAGTTACGAGGATTCGTTGGTCAGAGTAATGTTGATACATCCTATGTTGAGTAGCAGTCCAGCCATCTTGATAAAGTGTTTCCGCTGGTACTGACCGTGCTCTTCTGAACTGGGATATGTTTAATTCTGCGTCAGGATTTAATTGGCTCTCCAAACTCCTGTTGTACCCGATCTGTCTCCTTCCGGATAACCTTCTTTGTATTTCTTGTCGTAGTCTCTGGCTACGTCTATAATTTCGAATTTGATCCTCAATTGTTGGAGTTTGATTCTCATTACGGCTTTGTTGTTCTCGTTCTGAAATAGATGGTCGTGGTTCCATCACAGTCTCAGTATGCGTTATGTTCATTTTAATTTCTTTTTCTCTTCTTCAAAAATTTTTAGTGGATCTTTGAAGACGTAGAATGGTACCTCCTTTTTCTTTGGTTTAGGGATTGATTCTCCTAAACTCAATTTCTCTAAATTCTTCTGTAATTCGTCAAGGGTATTAGTTATATCAGTACTCGTCCCGACTGACGTTTGATCAGCTACGACTTGCCTGATACTTCTAATAGCTTCTTTACAATCCTCCAAATTTTTAGTAAGTCTCACCAAGAGTTGGATTATGGTATTATTTTGTTTGATTATGGTAGCAGTACCACTCTTTGATTCAGTCGGCTTAACGAAACCAACCGCGGGTTCTTCAATCGATTCGGTAGCTTTTAGGGCTTCTATGTAATTTGAGCTTTTTGACGTAATTCTCCAATCACTAATATATTAAAATTTGGTTAAGTATGTGGTTTGTTGGCTTTTAATTTCAAGTTTTCTAGGTCCACAGTTCAGAATTGGTCATGATGAAATCGGATGGTTGAGAATATGTGAAGCATAACTCTCTTTTGCTTCTTGAAGCATAATAGCATAGCTCATATATATATATATGGAGTTGTGTTAAAATACTTTATAAAGCACCAACTTTCATATACTTTAGTCTCGTATCTCGAGATACAAAGTGCAAGCGACCAATCAAGATCGTTGAAAATATTCTCCATACTAACATCTATTTGGAGACCAAAATTTACATTTTGTTGGAACTTTTTACTATTTTATCGGATAGCTAGAAAAATTATTAATCTAACGATTTACAGACTTTCAATTTAACCAACTTTGCATTCATCCGATAAAATAGTAAAAATTTTGCCAAAAATGTAAAATCGCGTCTCCAAATTGATGTTAGTATGAATAACATTTTCAACGATTTTGATCAACCATTTGCACTTTGTATCTCGAGATATGAGCCTAGAGTATATGACTATTGGTGCTTTATAAAGTATTTTAGCCTAACTATAAAGAGCATGGCTAAAATAATATGCATAATACACCACATAACGTACTATGCATATAGATATAGGTCAATAAATTGAGATTTAAGTTGCTCAATAAATTCTTCATATGAAAATTTTGTAAGAAAACAAATTTCGTGATTTTTAGAGCTTTCTTGCTATTTTTTAAATATTTTTTAAAAACAATCCAGATTTAATACTACAAAAGTGCCATTTCTGGGCTGTTTTTAAAAAATATTTAAAAAATAGCAAGAAAGCTCTAAAAATCACGAATTTTATTTCCTACAAAATTTTGATATGAAGAATTTATTGAGCAACTTAAATATCAATTTAATGACCAAATTAAATACAAATGACCCCATAGTACGTTATGTGGTGTACTATGCATATTATTTTAGCCATGCTCAACTATAAATATATATATATATATATATATATATATATATATATATATATATATATATATATATATAGAAATGCTATGGTGCACCATGATGCCAAAAGAATTGTGGCACTAGAAAAACTGAACCATTAGATGAGTAACCCCTGCTTTAAGATTCGTACTTTTTGAAGAGTTATATATGACCAATTCTGAACTGTGGACCTAGAAAACTTGAAAACTGAAAGTCAGTATACCAACTTAACCAGATTTCCTAAGAGATTAATTTAGTGAAAAGTTCGAACAAATTCTCAAGATATTTTTGAAATATTTTTACGAGATACCGGCAAACCGAGTTAGAAACTTTTTATGAACGACTGGCGTAATACCGCTAGGAGTTCAATATATCAAGAAGCCCTAAAGGCAACCGAGACGATTGAAGAACCGGCAAACGGTTTCCTAAAACCAGCCGAATTCGCGAAAGGAGCCACAACAGAATTGATCAAGCAGAACAACACAATAATCCAACTGCTGGTCAAAATCAAAGAATCAGCCCTGATGATGTTCTGTGACTGACACGAGTCACAGGATGAAGGTGAAGAGGATGATGAACTCGAGATGTTGCAATTATTGGCAGCCTTACCGAGAGAAAAACAGTCGGCCGATGAAGATGCCGGACCAATCTGGGATGAATACAACGATTCCAGTGAAGAAGAATGGGTAAACCCATTCTCTCAGAAGGATGGAAGGGAGGAGGTCAAAACCGAAACCATTATAGCAGCGATGGAATATCCATTGCTCAAAAACCTCGATTCAAAAATTGAAACAATCCTTTCAACCCAATCCACAGCAACTGGACCTAGCAGACCGCGAGAGCCAATGATGGGACCCCCAATGTACCCACCAGGAAGTCTTAGACAAAACCAACAACAACTTGATGTCCCAGAGATAAGAGCCAGAGTTAATAGATTCAAAGGAGGGTTTGCACAACAAAGCAACGAAAGATTCAACCTTCCTTCGGCGCAAGCAAACCAAGGCGTTATGCTCGTATTGCCTGAGGATATAGGGCAATACAGTGATGTGATCTCCAGGTGGGAGTCAATCACCCTAAACCTTGTTAACGAAAGAAACTGGGCTGATAATAAAAGCAAGGTAATATACATCGAAAACCTATTGGGAGAAATAGAGAAGAAGACGTGGATACAATGGCGAATGGCATACCCCCAAGAATACGAAGAATTGGTGAATATTGCCGATGATCCACAAAATGTTATTTCCCAGGTTAGAAGGATAATCCTACTTGAGGACCCTTACCAGGGTTCGACAGTGGAGCAAGATCAAGCCTACAATGATCTTGAAAGATTATCATGCAATAACATGAAGGACCTATTCGACTACATGAATGATTATAAGGTCCTAGCAGCAAAGTCAGGACGTATGTATATCAGCCCTGAGCTCTCTGAGAAATTTTTCAGAAAGATGCCCCCTCTAATCGGAAAAGAATTAGAAATAGCGTACATGGAGAAGTACCCGGGGAGCACTGTCGGAGTACTGCCAAGAATCAACTTTTCATACCAGTACCTGGCAGAATCATGCAAAAGAGCAGCGCTACAAAGAAGTTTGAAAGATCTATCTTTTTGTAGCAAAATCCCAATTCCAGGCTACTACCAGAAGAATAAGAAATATGGGATTAGAAAAGCAAAAACCTATCGCGGAAAACCACATGAATCTCACATAAAAGTATTCAAGAGAAAGAACGCGGACAAGGTGAGAAAGTGCAAATGATTTATTTGTGGTGAAGAAGGTCACTTCGCCAGAGACTGTAGAAGAAAACAAGGTAACATTGCAAGGGCAGCAATTGTCGAAAACCTTGACCTAGATGATGACTGGGATATCTTGTCTGTTGACCAAAACGAACCGGATAGTGACGCTATATGCTCACTTTCGGAGGGTGAGGTCGGCAGCGCAAGAACAATTATCATGGAACTTGGAGATACACCGTTTGAATCAATCTTTATGCTCCAAGAAGAAACACCATCATGGCGAAAGCAACCAAACCTGCCTAATGAAATGAGAAATTGTGGACATTCATGGAAAGATAATGGTGAAATACCACGAGGTTGCGAAAGATGTAACTGTTGTTTAGAGACAACAAATAGCAAAATGAGGGCGCACTGTGCAAAATGCAAGATTACTGTGTGTCCCATGTGTTCAAGGTTTGTGTTAGGAAGAAAGATCATGATAAGAACACAAAACCTAAGTCCCTATGATAGCAAGGATGAGCTTATCAATGAACTTTTAAGCTATATCCAGTATCTCCTAGCCGAAAACGCAAGATTGAAGGATCAATTGTGGGAGAATGAGCTAGTAGCAGACATGACCAAGATGGATATAAAAGGCAAGCTTAAGGTGGTGGGAGAAGTAGAAGTCGATTCAGATGATAGTGATGAATCCCCACCAAATGTTGCATTTCCCAAGAAGGCCAATCCAAACCAAAACCTGATAATCAAAGAAATGGCCAACAAACTCTCAGATGACGAGATCAACACTGCAGTCCCAGATCCTAGAAAAAGAAGAAGGGTAATCAACAGGCTGTACAACATTGAACTGCAGATAGAAATACCAAGGGTAAATCCTTTTAAAATTCAGGCGATATTGGATACAGGCGCTACGGTGTGCTGTGTAAACCAAGAATTTATACCCCCTGAGGCCTTGGAGCCAAGTCTATACCCTATACAGATAAATGGGGTAAACTCTCAGCAAATCGCAAACCTGAAACTGAAGAATGGGCAGATGTCTATTGAAGACAACAAATTCCGAATCCCATTTACATATGCATTCCCGATGGGCAAGGAAGGAGGTGTCCAAATGCTAATTGGATGCAATTTCATCAGAGCAATGCAAGGGAGACTGAGAATCGAAGGGCAGATGGTTACATTTTACAAAAATGTAACAACAATAACCACCAGGGCAGATGCTGAGATCATTTCTCAGGCAGCAGTGGAAGAACTTGACCTATATGAGTTTGAATACATAGAGGTCAAAGAAACCGTTGCCTATAACTGTGGTGATGAGTCACCATGGTTCAAGAATAAATTCAGAGACCTACTAAGAAGACTGAGAGAGCAGGGCTATATTGGAGATGACCCGGTTAAACACTGGGCGAAAAATCAAATAACATGCAAACTGGATATCATAAACCCAGATATTACAATACAAGACAAACCCTTAAAGCATGTTACCCCGGCTATGAAGGAACAGTTTGACAGGCATGTGCAAGCGTTACTGAAAATTGGAGTAATCCAACCTAGCACAAGCAGGCATAAAACCATGGCCATAATGGTAAATTCGGGTACAACCATAGACCCGGTTACAAAGAAATAGGTCAAAGGGAAGGAGCGAATGGTCTTTAATTACCGCACCCTCAATGACAACACACACAAAGACCAATACCGTCTACCAGGCATTAACACCATCCTGAAGAAGATTGGCAACAGCAAGATATTCTCGAAATTCGACCTAAAAAGCGGATTTCATCAAGTTGCCATGGATCCAGAGTCAATACCCTGGACGGCATTTGTGGTACTTGGAGGACTCTATGAATGGCTAGTCATGCCATTTGGCCTGAAAAATGCACTAGCGGTATTTCAAAGGAAGATGGACAACTGCTTTAGAGATGGGTGTATGGAAGGATGGGGCGGTGTTTGTAAGTGGAAGAAGAAGAAGAATGATCCCAGAAACACAGAACGGGTTTGTGCTTATGCCAGTGGGAAATTCCCGATAATAAAATCGACAATAGACGCTGAAATCCATGCATGTATGGAGACGATGAAAGCTCTCAAGATCCACTATCTTGATCAACAAGAAATAACTCTTAGAACAGACTGTCAAGCTATCATAAGCTTCTACAACAAGTCAGCACAGAACAAACCGTCTAGAGTCAGATGGATTAACTTTGTTGATTTTATAACTGTTACAGGGGTACAAGTCAATTTTGAGCATATTGATGGCAAACTAAACGTACTCGCTGATGCACTCTCAAGATTAACTGCTAATATGGTTTATACCAGAAGTAGTGAAATAACTGACGCATGTCTGAAAAATCTTGAACAAGCAATTGGGGAAGTAACCCAGGCACCAAACAAGGAAGTTTTCATAAACTTGTGCCAGTTAATAGAAAAGATTTCTTTTCTATTAGAAAGGAATTGAATGTTTTGATTGCGGAAGTGGTGGACCGCAGAAACAAATCATCACACTTATCTAATAAGTATGTTATCTTATTTTTAGTTTTTACAGGAAATGGAAGGGCTAAAATTCATCATCAACAATAAACCACGAAGGGTTAAGGAAGCTTTCATTCATTCAGAAGTATGGAATTCACTATGTGAGCAGAATCCACGAATGGCACGTTATTCGCGGGATCAAATAGAAGTATGGGAGTCACTATATGGGCAGAACGCACAATTGACACGATATTCGCAGGGCACTGAAAATGCCTTAACATGTTATCTGCGAACTATAGACGAAGAAAATGCTATAACTGGCAGACTATCAGATTTATTCAATGAGCAAGCCGATGCAACACGCAGGCAAATAGCAATACTAATTGCTATGAAGTATTTACAGAAAGCAAGACTCTTATCAATAGCCAAAAGGGATAACTGGGCAAATGACATTTTAGGAAGAATGGATGCCAGCATTAAGGCAATCATTCAATGCCATAATACATTGTCGGAAAATCTTAGAGGCACCCATTATTAAAAATTAAGGACCAGCTTGGTGGGGTTCTACGGATAACCACTAGCTTTTTAGAAAGTATGCTTTTCTGGATGCCTCCTTAGTGTGCTTGAGCATCTGCTTTATGAGTGGAGTTTTACTTTATTCTTTTATAGATGTCGTTTAGTGTGCCGACGCATCTTTTTCTTTGAGTGGAAGACACGAGTAAGTGGAAACCTCTTTATTCGCATGACAATGGGGCCCAATGAGCACCCGATGCAATAATATAGATTCTCTTCTCAAGTCTATATATTGTAACATCTTATGAAGTTGCAAGCACATTAGAAGATATCTGAAAGCTTACTTCTTCCAGTTCAATAAAACAATCAAGTTTCCAGCTTTTAAAATTTTCTCTAAGTCTTAAGTTTCCAGTGCATAATTTGTCCGAGAGCTTAAGCCGATCCAGATTCCGCGCTATCTCCCGTTGGTATCAAAGCTACGTTTATTACTCTTGACTTCTGGTTAGTAATGGCTTTCTCAATTCTTTCATACTTTCTAGAGAAACAGGGATGGAACGGTCATAAACGTTTAACGAAGGGGGTAAATTGAACCTGAAAAGCTTGAAGTTTGGGAGAC
This sequence comes from Eleocharis quinqueflora, assembly GCA_964058865.1. Taxonomy (NCBI): domain Eukaryota; kingdom Viridiplantae; phylum Streptophyta; class Magnoliopsida; order Poales; family Cyperaceae; genus Eleocharis; species Eleocharis quinqueflora. The sequence goes on along the minus strand of CAXKVX010002928.1, from coordinate 12,545 downwards.
GTGTACTTAGTATAGGCGATAAAGGGGAAAAGTACCCAGAAGGGGGAATAGTACCATTACGTTCGTAATATTAAGAAGGCACCCAAATGAATGGCTAGAAAGTTTTAAATCAAACGGTTAAGAAGAGTCTAATGCCAAAAGAGCCTTGGCACTATAGTGCACGATAGCCTATCCCTATATATATATATATATATATATATATATATGTGAGGGATCCGTAGCCTCTTTTTCATAGCCTCCTACAGTCTTTTCCATCAAAATCAATGAAAATGGCCGATCCGCACCGTTCAAAACATTACTCATACTAATATAGATTTGGAGACCAAATTTTACATTTTTTTGAATTTCTTTACAATTTTATCAGACAGGTTGAAAATTGGATGACTATAAGTCGTTAGATAAATTTAATTTTCAACTCATTCGATAAAATAGTAAAAAAAATAAAAAAATATATAAATTTGATCTCCAAGTCTTTATTAGCATGACTATATATATATATATATATATATATATAGATAGGCTAGGGTGCTCCATGGAGCACCAAACCCCTAATGCTCCACACCGTATCTCCAATTTAAAAATTCCAACGACCGATCCGAACCGTTGAACATGATCTACATATTGAAATCTACTTGGAGATTGAATTTTACATTTTTTTGAATTTTTTTGCTATTTTTTAGAGAGGTAGGAAAATTGCAATTTTTGTTGGTTCAGAAACCGTTTGATTAGCAACTTTTCTATCTCTTTAAAAAAATAGCAAAAAATTTCAAAAAAATATATAATTCAATCACCAAGTAGATTTCAATATGTAGATCATGTTCAACGGTTCGGATCGGTCGTTGGAATTTTCAAATTGGATATAACGAAGGTGGAGCACGAGCGATTTGATGCTCCATGGAGCACCCTAGCCTTTCTCTATATATATATATATGAGTTGTGCTAAAATACTTTATAAAACACCAACATTCATATACTTTAGGCTAGTATCTCGAGATACAAAGTGAAAACGACTGATCAAAATCGTTGAAAATGTTCTTTATATTAACATCTATTTAAAGACCAAATTTTATATTTTTTTGAATTTTTTTACTATTTTATCGAATAGGTGGAAAATTCGTTAATCTAACGATTTACAGACCTCCAAATTAACCAACTTTTCACCCATCCGAAAAAATAGTAAAAAAATTTCAAAAAATATAAAATTTGGTCTCCAAATTGATGTTAGTATGGAGAATATTTTCAATGGTCTTGATCGAATGTTTTCACTTTGTATCTCGAGATACTAGCCTAAAGTATATGAATGTTGGTGCTTTATAAAGTATTTTAGCACAAATCATATATATATATATATATATATATATATATATAATTATGCTAAAGTACTTTATAAAACACAAAAGTACATATAATTTAGATCCACATCTCACAATACAAAGTTCAAATGGCCGATCCGAACTGTTGAAAAAATATCGTCCATACTAATATCTACTTGGAAACCAAAATTTTCATTTTTTATATTTTTTTACTATTTTATTGGATGAGTAGAAAATTCTATAAGTTGAAAGTTTGAAAATCGTTAGATTGCTGAATTTTCTACCTATCCGATAAAATAGTAATAAAAATTCAAAAAATGAAAAATTTGGTTTCTAAATAGATTTCAGTACGGACAATATTTTCAATAGTTCGAATCAGTTATTTACACTTTGTATTGTGAGATGTGGATCTAAAATGTATGCTCTTTTGTGTTTTATAAAACACTTTAGCCTAACTCTCACTATATATATAACTCGAAAAGGACTAGAATAGTGATATAAAGCCCCCAAACTTTTTCACATTGCCCCGACCATCTTGATGAACTGGATCTAAGAAATCTTACTTTTAGGGGAGCTTCATGGTAATTTCCATTGGATAATTTTCAGAATAAGATGGTATTCTTGCTCAAGTAAATTGGGGCACTGGTAACATAGCGATATGGGCAGCTATCGGTGACAGAGAAAGCAGTGCAGAATCATTAGCAGAATGAGTAGTCACATAACAAATTAAGTACAAGATAAATGCTACTAATAAATAAAGAGATGAATAAAGTACATGATATCAGGCAGGGAAAACCAAACATCAACAGTATCATAGAAAAAAAATCTCTATACAGGGAAATACGTATCAATCAACCCATATGATCTGTATGTTCATTCCTTAATTCTTGTTATTAACATTTTTAAGTACAATAGGCAGAACAATAACCAAAATAATCACCAAAAGGAGAATAATTCCGAAGCATGTCCATTTCCGTGTATTCTTTTGATGACTCCTAGCAACTTGAAGCTGCTCCCGGCCGCGTTCCACGAACGACCGAGCTTTGCCAACCTGGCTCTCTATGTCATCTAATTGCTCCCCTTGCGTTTGCACCAGCACAGCCATGTCCATGAAGACCTGCAATATTCCATTAAATAAATGACTTTTCTGCAAGTTTATATTTTGATATCAAGAAAAATGTTTTGTTTTGCATGACCAACAAATTTCTTGAACACCAATTAGTTTATTTCATCAACCGACATAATTTTTCTGTTACTGCAGTTGTCAGATATTTTTTTTACTGAGGATATCATTGTAATAACAACAGTACAGTGACCAGATTTCTGTTCATAATTCACCGACAAAAAAACTTTAACAAAAAGACCCTGAAATTTTTGCAGCATATCACCTGCTGAAGCTCCAGAAGACTTCTCTCAATCTGGTTTACAGCAGTGTGCCGTTCCTGGATCTCAGAAATAACATCTATGACACGACCCCGTCCCTGCTCTTCTATGGCCCGTTGCAGGAACCTCTCGCCTTCTCCCGTCTCAATCAGTGTATCTACTGTTGCTTCATCTGGCTTCTCTCCTGTTACAGTGTAGTACCTGCAATAATTGGGAGTGTTAAAACTTAAATGTTTGGACAGCAATTCTCTTTGGAGGCTTAGTTTAAATATCTTGAATTTGACTACAGTACTTAGGTCTCTTATTCGGAATCTCGGACATAATGATATCTTCCGAACTTAGAAAAAGAGGTAATAAGCACATAAAATAAACATAACTCCTCGTTCGCAAAAAAAGAAAAAAGGTAACATAAAAATGAAAATTGAAAACCTATTTGGGATCAATGTACACCTAACCAGTACCATCATACTGATCTATTTAAAAAATTTACAAGACACCAGAATAATTGAATGATTGGTTTAACTAATGGAAGAATTTGTTGCTAAAGACTTATATAACAGTATTACAAAAAGAGAATTATTTTTCCTTACCTTCTTTCAACAGTCTCGCGGTACTCAGCTGCTATCGTCTTACGAAGCTCTACAAAGGCATCCATAGAGTCTCTCAACTTTTTCCTCAATCCTGAAACAACTGATGTTCGGGTCCGATCTGTGGATGTACCGGGCCCACATCCAGGCAAGGATCGATTAGCAGCATTTGAACGGTCTAGAGACTCGAGCTTTAGCTTGATCAGCTTTGCCTTCTTCAGTGCCAGTGCTACATCAGCATCCATCTTAGCACGAAGAGATTTAACAGCCGAGGCATTGTGGAGTGTCTTCCCTGCCTCATTTAGCTCCTGTTGTGATAATGATATGATGATATTTTTTAGTGATTTTTTAAAATATTAATGTTGCATTAGTAGTTGATTATGTTTTCAAATTTATTGAAGGATTTCAAAAGTTTAGATCTAATCAGTGGACCCTCAATTAAAGCATCCCAAATAATTTAAATTAGTCCTCAATCAACCATCAATTCAAATTAGTTTATCAGTTTGACCTCAATTTAAATTAATTTTTCTTAACTAAAACTCAACTGACAGGTGAGTTAATACCAATAGAAAACTATTATTAAATAATAAGGCTTCTAGAACTGATGTCAGACAAATCAGTACTACCTAACCAATTTGAGTTGACTTGGTCAACAAATTCTACTCCAAAGACCCGAAATGCTCCATTAACATTAAGAAAAATTAGAAAATAAAAACAAACTCCATGAACTAGACTTTTCAATTCACAACTCAATCAACTTCCAGACAATTTACCAGACCATTATGTTACTTAAATTAATATCAACAAACCTCGAGACTCCGTTGGAGGCGGTCGACTTCCTTGAGCTCATCCTTTATGGCCTCAACATCTTCAAAAAATTTATCGAGGCTAGCGCCTGCTGCGGCGGCAGCTGGGCCCGTCATCTGCACCTCTCCCGGCTCCTCGTCCCGTCTCCATGAAGAAGAAAACAAACTATTCATCTCTTGGGTTTCTTGATGTTCTCTGTTCTCTGGATATTGAGTTGAATTGTGTGAATTGGATATGATGGAGTCGAGGAAAAGGAGAGAGATATTGAATTGATTGCACGCGGTTTTGAATTAGCTACCTTTTCTTCTTCACGTGGATTGGTCGATGTCAATGGAGTAAGAAGAGAGGAAAGAGGCTAAGCTTAAGAAACTAAAGCATACGCTTTTCACTTAAATAAACTAGAGATTATATATATATATTATGTCTGCGCGAAATTGTTTATTATGGATTCATTCAACGCAGATTTGTTATTCTCACTCCATCAGATTTTGCAGAGTTGAGTGGTTGACTTGGTCGCTAGTCGCCGGTCGCTATGGGGTAGTTTGGTGAAAATTGGGAACTGCTACTTGTCTCCTAGTTGTCCCTAATTTTTTCGATATATGTGTTTCATGGTTCATGGATTGGACCCACTACATTCATAACTAATAAGCTATAGTAATCTTCCTTAAGAAAAGGGAAATTTGACAAAGAAATTTCAAATAACTCGATAAAAAATTTAAAAATAAAAAATTATCAAGACATTTTTTAACTTGTAGATTAGACGTGCTTTAAATTTCGTAGAATTTGAGTGTTATTTCATGTTCCATAATAACCATCAAGTTCATATATTTTTTTAATAGTTAATAATTAATGGACAATGATCAAGTATGAAATGACACTCATAACACATCAAATTTAAAATATAAAGTAAAAAAAAGTGTCTACAAACTTTGTTTATTTTTAAGATTTTTTTGTCAACCTATTTGAAATTTCATTCTCAAGTTTATCAAGACATTGTTAAGTGATATTTTCTCTTTTTCTTAGGTTTGATTTATAATTTAAGTATTGTCATACTGATGTTAAGATTGATTTTTTTTAAATGATATAAAATTAGGAGATTAATAAACAACAACAGTAATTTTATACAATTATTGTGAAAACAAGTACCTAAAATAAGATGAAAAAAATATTATTGATAAAAATTAGAACTAAATATGAATTAAGTTCAGCTCTTAGATGGATGATGTAAACTTTAGAAACTAACATTTAGCTTTGATTGTTTTAAATGTGTTATGCAGATTATGTATTACCCATTAAGAAAATGGTATGAACATATGTATCATGAATTCATGATTGATTATACGAACAAACCAAATACTCTTTGAAAGTTATTTTTTTAGGAGGATTTGGCTCCATGCCATCTCAAAACTCCAAAATTATATTTTTGCCATCCCATGGTCTCTTCTTTGAAAATTGCCACACCAAAACTTCTTTATTTTTGAATTTTGCCCCAATTATTGTTACAAAATTATTTTCATATTAAAATTAAAAAACATAACCAAATTTTTAGGCATAGTACACTCCTTCCATACTATTCGGTTATGCATGTTTAATTTGAGCAATAATTTGATATTTAAGTTGCTCAATAAATTCTTCATATCAAAATCTTGTAGGAAATGAAATTTTATGATTTTTATAGCGTACTTGCTAATTTTCAAATATTTTTTGAAAAACAGCCCAGAAATGACACTTTGTAATATTAAATCTGGGCTGTTTTTAAAAAATAGAAAGACAACTCTAAAAATCACGAAATTTGATTTCATACAAGATTTTGATATGAAGAATTAAATGAGCAACTTAAATCTCAAATTATTGCGCAAATTAATAGCCGCATAGTACGAAATATAGTGTATTATGCATATTACCATAGCCTTGCGCTCTCTCTCTATATATATTTATTTATTGTGCAAGAATTTTCTTTGGTTTTTCTGTCCGCAAGAATTTTCTCTGGTTTTCCTGTCCTTCTGGCAACAAATCCTTGCGTCCGCAAGGATTTTGTTCTCTCTTCTTTGTCCCATGTGCAGCAAATCCTTGCGTCCGCAAGAATTTGCCTGAACTCTCTGTCCAAGGACAGCAAATTCTTGCGTCCATAAGAATTTTCCACCTTGGTTCATTTTGCTTATCTTGGTGTCTAGATTCTCGATCAATGCCTGTCTCTTCCCGAATCTCTTGTACCTGCATTAAAGACTAGACAAACAAGGGATTACCACGAACTAGCATGTTTTTTCCTACTTATAACTCGAAAGTCGTAAATACTGGTTTAATAAGAAAATAGAACCCCGTGTTTCCACGCGTATAAAATTGGTCTATCAAATTTCCCACACTTAAACTTTGCTTGTTTCCAAGCAAGTCTAAGCAGTGGCGTAGTCAAGAATTCATGTCAGATGGGTCCATAAATTTTAGAATGAAAATAAATTGAAAAAATCGTTGAAAATGTCTCAAAACATTTTACCTTGTAAATTGATGAATTTCAAATATAAAAACTGCTAAAAAATATCTAAAATGTCCAAAAACTTTTTGAAACGTTTTTCTTTTACTGATTTTGAAAGTTTCGGTCATTTTTAAAAATGTTTTGAATGTTTGAAAACGTTTAAACATTTTCTTCAGTTTTTAAAACATTGTCTAATATAATAACAATAATTTCAAACAAATTAACATTAAAAAGTTTGATGATAAAACAAACATATCAACAACAACAACATAAGTTTCAAAATAATATTGTTGCCACTTGAGAAGATGCCAATGATTAACCTAAATAAACACGGGCATTGGACAAAATAATTAAGGGCTTCAAAATGAGATCAGACATAGACCTCTACAAGACCTGCCACAAAACTCCAGAAATGACCATGGAATTATTGAGAGTCAATGTGCAAATTATTGGATAAGTTAATTGTGCATTTAATTAATCAAGCATATTTAAAGAACATAATTTTAAGGATGCGGAAAATGCTCAATAAATGCACATTTTATATCTTTAAAATTCTAGGAAAATGAAAGAAATTATGATGCAAATATCATGCAAAATCTCCGACGAATGACCCTTCAAACAATTTAAAACCGAATAGCAATCATTTTCAAATACAGACAAATGGAGATACCCATTGTTCAAGCAAATGGAGAAGTACTGCCTAACATTAATTCAATGCCTTTTGTAGTTCGGCCCAGGCATTTCAAATTTGAGAGATCATAATTTTTTCATACAATCGGAAATTCTACCGAGGGAAAGTCAATTCATGTAAACTAGGCGGAATCATAATTTTCATAAATAACATATGGTGTGTGGGCCCCAACTCCTTATAGTTCATAAACTTTGGGTCCAAACAAGTGAAACCGTGCGATCCAAGGGAATCAGAGTAGTCAGAGTCGCGTGCGACCCAAGGAAGTGATCGCTAGCGAGCGGGAAGGAAAGCGCGACCCAGATGGGTCCTTGCAATTTTTGAGATGGGTCTGTATTTTTTTCTCTTTACAAATTGATCTTAGTATAAATGAATTCAAATTTTCACCAAGGCAACTGTAGCTTCGCCCCTGAGTCTAAGGATGAAATAGGGCTGGTATGTAATTTCAGCCAACATTATCTAAGCAAAGATAAAGTAAATGAGCTATTTCACAACTTGATGTGTGGTATCAAACAATTTTTTTGTATTTGTCGATTTACAAAATAAATTTGAATTTTACAAAGTTTTCGTGTTTTGAGAATTATGTAGGGACTTGTGCAAAAATCAAAGAAGAAAAGTTGGGAAATTCAAGTGATAAGTTAAACACAAGTGTAAAGTTCATCAAGACATTTCCAACGCTTTAAAATGACCTAAATCGAAGCTACAGATCAAAAGTTATGACTACTTCAAGACTGAAGATCCAGACGAACAACCAAAATGTTATATAATGTTTTAGCAAGTTATATAACGTTTCATAAAATTTAAATTGACAATTCTCAGTTGTGTAACGTTTGAAATAGACAGAACAAGTGTTTTGAATATTGCTAAAATGTTATGTAACGTTTCATAACGTTATATAATATTTTGCAAGATTGATTTCAAAATAACGATCATATTTCTGCCAGCTGTTGTTCAGATATTTTGACAAAACGTTATGTAACGTTTCCCAACGTTGTATAATGTTTTAAAAATATATGAATTACGTAAGGGTCGAATTCTGACAGCTCCAACGGTCAAATTTAAGGGCAAAATGTTATGCAATGTTTTAACAAATTCAGCCAAGAATGCAAGTGTTTCAAGTTCTTTCAAAAGGGACCCTTCACCCCATTCTTCTCCAACAATCTCATATTGCAAAATCCATTGTTCTATCATTGTTGAGCTTTAAACACCTTGCCAAAATCTTGCTCAAAGACCCAATCTCATTAGTCTAAATTATTCTAATTAACTCTTAGAGAGATTGTGTTGAATGATTCTCTTATTATCTATCTGTTCATTCATTTGTATCTTTTGTTTTTCGTTGGCTTGGTGCTCCATCGGTGTGTGTAATTGAGATCAAGTTCGATATTGTGTAAGGCTAGGGTTGGTGCTCCATCGGTGTGTGTAAGCGAGGCTAATTTCAAAGTTGTAATTTCATTTGTGTTGCCATAATTGTAAAGATCCAAAATGACACTTGCTAATGAAACTACCCAACCTCCATTATTTAGCCAAAATTGTCATATTTTTCATATTGGAAATCATCGATGCAAAATTACCTCAAAACATTTCAAATTTGCAATGTGGTAGAGATAAAAGAAAATGACAAAAACAAAAAGAGGGAAAAATCTCTATGCCATTAATGCCTTACTTAACTCTATTGATGAATTCATATTTGAAATAATAGATGGAGTTGATTTTGAAAGTGCCTTTAAAATTTGGAATACTCTTCTAAAATATTTTGATTGTAAGTCAATTTCAAAAGGTACCGATTTAACATTTCAAGAATCAATTTTAGAAAATTGTAGTAAATGAGATGATGAAGTTACTCCTTCAAAGGAAGAGGAAGAGGAACCGGCATGCTCAACTAGCTACATAGCCAAATTAAAGGGCAAGTCGGTGGTGCAAGACGAAGATTTAGGAATGCTCAACGTCATCGTACCAAGCTAGTGAGGTAGACTCACCCTCAATTTTAAATACTATAGATAATACAACATCAATATCACCAAGAAATGAATTGAAAAATGCATTATCTAAACTAAATAATCCTTGTTGTAATGCTCAAAATGAAACAATTGAGGAATTAAAACGCAAAATGTTTGAGCTTGAATCTAGGGTTAAAGATTATGAGCTAAAAATGCAAAATCTTGGAAACTTGAAAAAGAATTACGAAACTCAATTAAGGAAAATTGGGTTATTGAATTCAAAAGTACAAACCCTAGAAACCGAAATAAGGCCTTAAAATCCTCTAGTGCCTTGAATAATTGCACTAAAATTGATATGAATAAACTATTTGAGGGACAAGGCCTGAATGACAAATCAAGTCTAGGATATAAGAGGATTTTATCCTCTTCTTCATTATCCAAAACCCCTAAATGCCCTAAAATCAAACGACAACAAACTAAAAATCACAAGGACAAAAAGGCAATGTACCAAAATAGAAATGCATCAAATCATGCCTTTAGGTACCGATACAACAACAATAATTACTCCAAACTCAAACCGGTTCCAAGATATTTTAAATCATTATGGTCCAACAATGCATATTATAAAGGACTACATGGTTGAGGTTATGAAATTAAAAATCAAAATCTTGTAAACCCTTGTGCACAATATAATGAAAAACCAAGAGTTGTTTTCAAAAATTCAAATGGCTTAAAATCACACAAGTTACATTTCAATTATTCACAGAAGCCAAAGGATCATTATACTCATTTTGTCAAGACCAATGAAAATGCCCAAACTTGTGCATTTAGTAATTATTGTTGCAAAATGGATTACATTAGAGTGCACTCTTAGGAAAAAAAGCAACCAATCAAAGATTGTTTGAGTGCCTAAAAGTCTAACTTAGTGAGTTTAAAATTTCTCCTCCAATATCAATTGTCATATATTTAGAGAGAGTTAATAAACAAGAAATGAGCCCTATCAAATCTAAACAAACTAATATTTTGTTAAGCCCTAAATTCAAAATCGCTTCTGTTAAAACTTAAAACTAAAATTTTTAATCTAGAACTAGCAAAATATGATTTTGTTAAAATATAGAATAAAATTACAAAAATTAAGGAAAAACTTTATTAAAAAACTCCATAAATTGAGAGGGAGCTATGCTACAATTGTTTTAATCTTTCCTTTTTTTGATCGATTCACAAACAGTTAAGCAAATGACATTTTTTTATATCAAATCTGAATAGTTTTTAAAAAAAAGCAAAAAGAACTCTGAAAATCAAGAAAATTTATTTTCAATAAAGATATAGATGTAGAGAATTCATTGAACAACTTAAATCTTAATTTATTGAACAAATACATAACCACATAAAACAGAAGTGTCTATACATATTACCATAATATTGCTCTATTAACATTTATTTATTTTTCTACCTATAAAATCGAAATAGAAATCCGGAACAAGACGCTACACCGCTGAATATATGTTTATTTGTTTATTTATAGCCAATTGTTGGATGGCAAACAGTACTGTTCTGTTACCCCAGCAGCTTTTACAAAATTACAGGCATTATACATGCGAAAAAGAAAAAAGAACTAAAAAAAAGAAAAGATGCAAGGGACAAATAAGAATAAAAAAATATCCTTCTCACCCCTGTCAACCTTTTTTTTTCAAAAACGAATAAATGCAAGATCTAAACAAAAACCCTAAACCCAACTACCTAACAAATTACTTGGGATACAATTACAAGGCACATATGTTGTAGACTTGTTAGAAAGGCGGCGTTTGTACCGCTTGAGGACAGAGGCCAAGTTTTCCTTTCCTTTTGGGAATGCAACATCACCTGCTGCAGTGCCTGTACGGCCCTTACGACTCGACACAGCCATCTCAACATCCTTTATCATCTCCAGTACAGTGCTTGTGGTGGTGAAATTTGCTTTGAAGGGTGTGCCAAGTTGTGGTGGTTTGGTTAGGGTTTCGGTATCATTTGCCACTAAGCATGTGCACATTGTGAGTGGGCTCCTTGGCTTGGAGAATGCCAGGTCAAGGATTCCCTGTATCAGATAAATATAAGCCAATAATTTACTCAGTAGTCTCAACTAACAATAAAAACTTGGCAAGACGAGCTGAAAAAGTTCAATGGTATAGCTGGCATCAAATATTAGCACCAAGCAACTTAATAGGAGTATTTTATTGATGATAACCAATTCAGCACTTAAATGCTTAAAGCATTGAAATTATTTTATATGTTGTTAGGTTTTGGAGATAGTGCTGCCTGCTGCCCCTTTGTCATCATGAGCATTATACCATAACGGATACTGGACGCCTCCTATAGGCAAAATGTAACTTATCACGAAAAAACTAAATAGAAGATAATATTTCAAGACAATTGCAATACTACCTGGAGGCGATTTAACACATAAGTATACTTGCCCCAAAGCTCTGGCCTACTCTCCACAAGTGACAGATCCAGTACCCGGCAAATACACCAAACACCGAAACTTACCACCAACGCCACTCTCCACATACAGTCCTCCCCACAATTAGGCACAGGTCGACCAAAAGGTACAACATCTATGCCATCCTTCATATGTTGTACCTGATTCAATCCATGATCCAAAACAGCATCGTCTTTCTCCAGCAAAAGCTTCTCAGACAAGACAACTCGGTTAATCAGCTCCTCATCACACCCTCCATCTTGCGAAAAGAGCCAACTGGCCCCTTCCAGTTTCAGCAGCTTAGTGATGCAGAACCGGAGAGACTGGAGGAGCTTCTTCTGAGCATTTGCATAGGCGAAGTTGTCTGGGTCCTTGTTCATGGTTACGCCGAATAACTGCTCAAAAGGTTGTTTTGACCAGAGTGATTTGGGGCTCGAACTCTGGTTAGACTGAAGTGAGAACAAGTCCGTCTGTGTGCTTCGGTGACCAAGTTCATCAAACCCTAAAGGGGTGCCAACAGTACCTGCACCAACCCTTGATCGAGATATTGGACCAAGATGTGATTGGCTCCTATCAGATGCCATCCTACTGAGATACGGATGGGGCCCAATTGTACCAGTACCTGCACTAAGTTTTGCCTCATTCAACTGAGCATGAGCAGCACGGCTAGCTGCAATCACAGCAGAAATATCAGGAGAACTATGGTACTTTTTTGTGTATCCAGTATTCCCATCCAGAGTTTCAGTCGTATCAAGAAGAGAAGAATCCATATAGCTTCCCTCCACAAGGAGCTGACTGAGTCTAGATGATAATGGGGTTTGCAAACCAGTTGCAGATGTTGCATTCAAAGAGCCCAATGTGTTCTGTGCATATGGCGAAAATGAAACAGACTCACTTAGATT
>CAXKVX010002927.1:0-33651 GCA_964058865.1 Eleocharis quinqueflora | reverse complement strand
ATTTTGAGTGATTAGAGATATGCAATAAGAAGAAGATTTTAGAAAAATTAAGGTTGTAAAAAAGTTCTATGTTAATGTGTTCACTGTTCAGTTGTTTCTGGTCTTCTAAAATACACTTTATTTTGTATGAGATGAGCACTTCATTAATTAATTATCAGCTTGCTTCTTTAATTGTATTTTTATTTTCTTAATTTAGTGGGTTCCGTTTTCCACATGTTAACGAACTCCCTTCTAGCTAGCTAGGTACTAATTAAAACATTTCTTCCAACGATGACTTATGTTAACCGATTAATACTAATTAAATTTGTTTAGGTGGATTAGTTATATATTTAGGTTATTGCTTGTGGAATGAGATAACAAGCTGATTATGACCTTTCTTCTCTCTTTGGAATTAATGTTCAAAGGTAGAACTATTTAGACCGTTTATTATATATTTATATGGACTCTGATACAGTCTCATTTAGACGGTTTATTATTTGGAATTAATGATCGTATAATATTAATTGCGTTTCAAATTTCATAAAATTTAAGTCTCATTTAATATTCCATGATCAATTACAATCAAAATTGCAAGAAATTCACAATGTCCAAAATTTAATCAATTGACAGTCTAACACTTTAATTAATTAGTAAAAATTGTAACATAATCAATCTGTAAGTTAATTTTCAAATGCATTTTTATTTTTATTCAAAATTAATTGAAAATTCTGTTAAAATTGGGGTACATTTACAAAATAGCTTGTGATGTTTCACTAAATTGCTGAAGTCGCAATATTAGGTGCTCATTAGGTAACCACTCTTCCTTTGGGTTCAAGCCATTGACTGTGTATACCAGTATGCACCAGTGTCAGTGTCAATGTTTTAGAAAGCAGAATGCGCTCGACGGACTATGCATTTGTGTCGATGTTTTAAAAAATAGAATGTGTTCGACGGACGTAAGGAATATTATCAAGTGACTAATCGTTGTGTGGTTAAATTGTTGGATTTTGTTGAACGTCGTCGTTCGTATTGACTACGGTTAATAATTTAATAAAAATAAAATTACTTGTCTATTTAAGAGTATTATATTAACTAATTTAATTTAAGAACTAATAAATAAATAAAATTAAATTTCTGAATTCATAACATTTTAGTTATGTTTAGAATATAGTATCATGTTTATATATTACATTTTAATCTATTAGAAAAATTAATTGAATTTGACGGTTAATTGATCAGTTTGACACAATTAATCATGTTTTGTTGCCGACTAATTTTATCAGTAAAATACGAATATGCACTATACGTAATAGTTTACATGCCGCCAACGACCAGTCGAATAATTAATTAATTAATTAATTAATATCGGTGTACGATTTATAGAACATTGATTCGTGTGCGAGCACAGTCCCTTTGGATTTGTACAAGGAAAATGTTCCGGGGATACCGTATTTGATACGCAATTGATACCGAATGGACGTCTCCATTCAATGGACACCTCCAGAAATTTTTTTCACCTTGACAACTGGACAGTTCCATTTTCTTTCCTATTTGAAAACTGTTTCATCGCGTCATATTGTTCCGATTGATTCCTGGTTCCGATTGATTCTTATATGGAAAGCATGTTATATTTATTATGCATGTTATTTCTGTTGTTATGCATGTTATTTCTGTTGTTATGCATTTTAATTGAAAACACCAGCATACAAAATATGGTTTTCAGGCATGTTATTCTAGTTGTCATGCATGTTAGTTGATTTACTATGCATACTTATTTGGTTATGCATGTTAATTGAAAACGCTAGCATACAAAATATGGTTGTTAGGCATGTTATTCTAGTTGTCATGCATGTTGATTGATTTTACTATGCATACTTAATTTGGTTATGCATGTTAATTGAAAACGTCAGCATACAAAATATGGTTGTCAGGCATGTTATTCTAGTTGTCATGCATGTTGATTGATTTTACTATGCATAATTAATTTGATTATGCATGTTAATTGAAAATGTCAGCATACAAAGTATGATTGTCAGGCATGTTATTCTAGTTGTCATGCATGTTGATTGATTTTACTATGCATACTTAATTTGGTTATGCATGTTAATTGAAAACGTCAGCATACAAAATATGGTTGTCAGGCATGTTATTCTAGTTGTCATGCATGTTGATTGATTTTACTATGCATAATTAATTTGATTATGCATGTTAATTGAAAATGTCAGCATACAAAGTATGATTGTCAGGCATGTTATTCTAGTTGTCATGCATGTTGATTGATTTTACTATGCATACTTGTTTTTTGTTATAAGTTGTTATGCATGTTACTCTAGTGTCGTGCATGTTATTCTAGTTATTATGCTTGTTATTTGATTTATTATGCATACTTACTTATTCTAGTTGTTATGCATGTTAAACTTCATTTTTCTGTTGTTATGCTTGTTGGTTAATTTACTATGCATATTTATTTGGTTGTTATGCATGTTATTATAGTTGTTATAGTAGTTTTTGTGATGTAATGTAGCTTAAACTTAATTTCTGTTGTTATTCATGTTAATTGAAAAACACATGCATACTTATTTAGTTGTTGTTATGCATGTTATTTCTGTTATTATGCATGTTATATTTGTTATTATGCAAGTTATTTCTGATGTTATTGGTGTTATTCTAGTTTTTGTGCATCTTAAATTTAATTTTGTTCTTTTATGCATGTTAGTCAATTTAATATGCATGCTTGCTGTAATAACATGCATAACAACTGGAAAAAAAATAATATGCATAACAACTGGAAAAATATGAATATGTACCAAAAAATTAATATGCATTATAAATAAATTAATATGCATTACAAATTCGCATATATACGAAATGAAAATCTATCATATATTAACATGCATTACAAATCGTAACTCAAAACAATTAACATGAATTACAAATTATAAATAAATTAATATGCATTACAAAAAAATTAATATGCATTACAAATTCGCATATATACGAAATGAAAATCTATCATATATTAAAATGTATTACAAATCGTAACTCAAAACAATTAACATGAATTACAAATTATAAATAAATTAATATGCATTACAAACAAATTAATATGCATTACAAATTCTCATATATACAAAATGAAAATCTATCATATATAACATGCATTACAAATCATAACTCAAAACAATTAACATGCATTACAAATTATAAATAAATTAATATGCATTATAAATAAATTAATATGCATTATAAATAAATTAATATGCATTATAAATAAATTAATATGCATTACAAATTAACTGGAGATAATAGTTTGTAAAAAATGGAGAGGATTTTAGGACGAAATGGACGAGCGTATCAATTGCGTATCAAATTGTGTATCACTGTATTAGCTCCCTTTGTACAAATATGGATACCTCGTACAACTTCCATAAGTTTCATATTTCAATTTTCAACCCTCCTCTTTCCGCAATATCACTTTTGCCCTCTATGTCTTTATAATTGCATGATTAATATTTACGACTCACCTGATAGGCTGATACCCACTTTTGGCTTCCAGCTCTTAAAGTCATCATCTTAAATTTTTGGAGTTTCTAATCTGATGTGACAGTTGCTAAATGAGTTTCAGAAATGTAGATGAGTTTATTATTTAATAGCTTTGCTTCAGAATTTCTTATTTTGCAACTTTGCTCCAGAGTTTATAAACTCTAACGTGACTTTATAATTGGCTGAAGTTGATCTGCCTCCTAACGCTCTCTCTTATAATTACCTGATGTGACAATTAAAAAACTATATTTATAATTTCAGGAATGTGGAGTTTAGAAACTAATAGTTTCTAAACTGATGTGGCGATTATTTAGAAACTCTAAGAGTTTCAGAAATGAAGATGCTCTAAAACAATGCAGCTGTGGATTAATATGTACAATTCAAGGTAATTTTCATCCATAACAAAATTCACCTTAATTAAATCAACATCACTTCTAAGAAACAAGCGCACGCGTATGCTTAACAATTTATTAATGTTTAAATGAATAACATAAATGAAGACTTGTTTTTTTCTGAGTTCAATATATTTCGGATCTATTTAGAAGTGTCAATTTCCAATCAAATCCGAACGAGTCGACCTGACCAATCTGATTTGACTCGTATTTATATGGGAGCTGATACAGTGATACACGATTTGATATCAAATCGATACGCGCATCCAGTTTTCGTCAAAATCATCTCAATTTTGTGCAAACTATCCTCTACAGTTGCTATTTTGTTATAAAAAATTGATACGCACGTCGCTATGCATGTTAAACGCGTTGTAATGCATGTTATTCGAGTTCGACTGCATGTTAATTTATTATGGATTTTCATTTTGTATACATGTGAATTTTGTATGCATAACAATTAGAATAACATGCATAACAATCAAATTTTGTATGCATGCATTTTAATTTAACATACACAACAATAGAAAAATGATGTATGATGTTTAAGCTGCATTACAATAAAAAAACTATCATAACAACTAGAATAACATGCAAAACAACTAATTAAGTATGCATGTGTTTTCAATTAACTTGCATAACAACAAAAAATGAAGTTTAAGCTGTATTAAATCACAAAAATACTATAACAACTATAATAAAATGCATAACAACCAAATAAGTATGCATAGTAAATCAACTAACAAGCATAACAACAAAAAAATGAAGTTTAACATACATAACAACTAGAATAAGTATGTATAATAAATCAAATAACATGCATAACAACTAGAATAACATGCATGAAATTAGAATAACATGCATAACAACTTATAACAAAAAATAAGTATGCATAGTAAAATCAATCAACATGCATGACAAATAGAATAGCATGCCTGACAACCATATTTTGTATGCTGGCGTTTTCAATTAACATGCATAATCAAAATAAGTATGCATAGTAAAATCAATCAACATGCATGACAACTAGAATAACATGCCTGACAACCATATTTTGTATGCTGGCGTTTTCAATTAACATGCATAACCAAATAAGTATGCATAGTAAAATTAATCAACATGCATAACAACTAGAATAACATGTCTGACAACCATATTTTGTATGCTGGCATTTTCAATTAACATGCATAACAACAGAAAATGAAGTTTAAGAGGGGAATAGATCACGAAGATGGAGTAATGGCGCACATGTGTATCGCTGGAAATAAACTGGACATTGGAAGCGATTTAAGGGAGATCGAACACCGGAGCCCTCCAGCGACTAGAAATGTGCAGTCGGTATCGATTCAGTATCGAATCGAGTATCGCTGGAATATTTTCCTATTTGTATTGTCAGTTGATTTCTAAATGTATAATTAAATGGATTAGATATAAATTTTGGAAAATACTGACTGAATTGACAACTAATCAAACGTTAACAGATCAAAATTAATGAAGAAAGCTATGGTGCACTTATAACATCAAAGTCTTCGGTGCTCTTATTAACTCAAAACACTACCACTAAAAATGATATACTAACGATTAAAAAACACCTTTGGCAACGGTTATGTAACCGTTGCTGTCTAAAGAGTTGCTGAATCATTTGAAAAACTGTTGGCAAAGTTATTTTACTATTAATCATTGCTTTAGATGCAAATAAGGCAACAATTATTAGTAAATAATCATAGCTTTAGGTGACTATTTAAAAAAATAATTTATAAATAGCTAGCTCCAGATTTTTGTAGCCAATATATCATTTATAAAATTATCACAGATAAAATAAATAACACAATAAAACTTAGGTAGCACAATAAATCATTAATATATTATAAAATATAACACAAATTTCAATCTGATCACAATAATAACAATGAACCCTAAACCCTGAACTCTAACAACTTGTCTTCCAATTTTTAAATCCTAAGAACTTATCACTACCAAGTTAAAAAAGCTAAGGTTACTTGAGAAGACACGCTTGTGGAGTTGGTTGTTTATTTATCTCTATACGTATCTTTTGTAACATCAGAACTTATCTCTAGCTAGTTCTAAAGCTAAGGTTTTCATGGTTTCAAATATGAACATAGCCCAAAAAGACGCAATTGCAGAACCACTAAGTCTGACTCGATTAATTGCATCTTTTCAGTCTATGGTACTTTGGAAACCCTCTCATCTTGTACAAAACTCCCTGCAAAAACACAAAAATACAAATAACAAACAATTAATACACTACATTGCACAGTAAAATGCTAACGAAAAATAGATTAAATAACATAATCTTCTTTTAGGTGAGAAATTGATCTCTCTCTTTAAGTACCGACAAAAACATACATAATAAGTAACAAGATAATTACATAGAATTGCTCGCGAGGTATTTGTGAAGCTTTCTAGACATCTCGTGCGTCCACATCTAGAGTTGGTTTCATTTGCACTCTTTTATGATCAGCGAGAGAGAAAATACCAGTCCTTAAACTACAAAAC
Source organism: Eleocharis quinqueflora (assembly GCA_964058865.1). Taxonomy (NCBI): domain Eukaryota; kingdom Viridiplantae; phylum Streptophyta; class Magnoliopsida; order Poales; family Cyperaceae; genus Eleocharis; species Eleocharis quinqueflora. The sequence goes on along the minus strand of CAXKVX010002927.1, from coordinate 27,223 downwards.
TCACAATAATACAATCAAGTTAGTTCAATACTTGACGTATGTGAAGCATGGTGAAAATTCAACAATATAAATTAAGAAGTCTGTTTTCACTCTAAAGAGCTAATGGGTTTGAAGAGGTTATTTAATCTATTTTTCACTTAGGTAGCAGATTCATCTTCATACGTAAAGGCTTTTGTTCCTTTAAGGTCCTTAGAAACAAACGATTTACAACGATATAAAAAGCGTGATCACCTATTAGGGTGTTTTCCAAGAAATTATTCCACTCTTCTGGCGGGACATATAGTGCACCAAATAGAGCAGGTAATTCAAGGGAAATAGCCTAATAGAGGAGGACCATCTTGTATCGAACTAAATATGTACTGCCTAGAGTCTTTAAAGAAACAAAAGCCTCCACCTATAAAGAGGATTCTACTATCTAAGTGAAAAATAGGTTAATTAGTTATTCTTTATGGTGAAACACAAAAGCTCTTTAGAGTGAAACAAGACTTTTTAAATTTCTATCATTGGATTTTCACCATATTTTACCTTACATTAAGTATTGTACTAACTTATTTGATTTTCTGTGTGTTTGATAGTTTAAGGATCTTTTGAAGTACATAGAAAGCATATGGACCACTGGTGTTTTATTTCTAGCTAATTAGCCAATGAGTGCAAATAAAATCAACTCTAGAGATGAATGTACGATTTGTATAGAAAACTTTACAAACATCTTGCGAGTAATTCTATGTAATTATTTTGTTACTTATTTATTTCCACTCCTCTTGCATATTGCATCTTCATATTTTTCCCACCAAAAAATAAATATAGGTTAAATTATTGAAATCCTAACAACATTATAGTCACGTTCGAATACTTTTCTTTACACAAAAGTTGTTTCTATTTGCTTGCACATTTAACTATTAAACGGTTGTAGGAACTAACAAAATAACTAAAAAAATATCTCAAAAAAGAAGAGAGGACAGACGAAGCGGCCAAAGGAGAAAAACATGACAACGTTCATCGACGAGAGGAGAACAATACGAGATTGATGGGGAACATGGATGTTCTGGCAAAATCGATCATTCTGATGGATTAAACTGTTATGATATGAACAAATTACAAACAACAATAAAATCAAAATAGAAGGGGCTGCATGCAAATTACAAATTGCTAGAAATGATTGCATGCAAATTATAAATTGCTAGAAGGGGCTGCATGCACTATTACTTTAAGTCCTAAACCCTAACAAAGTGTTCAAGCAATAAGTTCTAACTTATTTAGTTTAACAAAAGGTCGTGTCAGTTGCACCTCACACAAAAAAGAAAGCCAAAAAGCCAAAAGCAATTATCTTAAGATGGCGGAAGGAGAACAACACGAGAGTTGGAGCTAGCAGCTAGGCGAAAAAGAGAGGGAAAAATCCGTCAAGCGGCAATAGGAGGAAGGAAATGCGGAAATTGAGAATGTTGAGAAGGTAAAAGGCAGCTAAAGGAGGAAGAAGAAGAGAGGTGAAGAGATAAGATGGGGAAGATGTTTTTTCATACATAGGGTTCGGATAGGGCGACGATTGTTTAAAATAGTCGTTTCCTTAGAATTTTAAAGAAAAAAATAATTGCGAAAGGTTCGAACAACGGTTGTCTGTAAATAACTATTTCCTTATCTCACAATAAAGCAACGGTTATTTAAAATAACAGTTGCCTTATCTTTTCAAAAAAAAATTCTACTTATGCCAACGGTGTTTTGCAAAAAAATCTCATTTGACTGTTGCTTTGTGGGTGTTGCTAATCTCCTTTCTGTTGTAGTGAAATCATCATTAGACATTTTTAAATTTCGCTTTATCATGCTTAATAATTTCTTTATATCAAAAATCTAGTAGAAAACATTTTTTTCTACTTTTAGAGTTTGAAGTGTTTGTTTTGAATTTTTGAAAGTGACTCCAAAATAATAATAAAATAACTGATGTTTATATATATAAAATTAGGTCATTTAAAAAAAATCAAAATATGTACTTAAAAAAATATAAATATAGAAATAAAAAATCTAAATATAGAAAACAATTGGTTTCTAAAAGATTTTGATATAAAGAATTTATTGAGCATATTAAATTGAAATTTAATGTCTAATGATGTTTTTGAGTTAAGAACACGAAAGATCTTGATACTCCTAGGAGCAGGGGCAGATGCAAGTGTGGCCATAATTTTTTTTGCAAAATATATCATGTATATTTGTACATTTCACCAATTTTTTTAAGAAATATTTTTATAATTTGAAAATGTACCTCATCTTATCTTTCTGAAAAAAAATAAAAATCTTTTTTTTTTCTAACAAAAATCATGAATCCGTCCTTACCTGCCCAACAGCACCATAATTACTCCAAAATTAAGATATTTTAATAGTAGTATTGTAGCAGAGCCGATCAAAATTATTGTCGCTTCTCTTAAAAGCAAATTGTGAGACAAAGATAAGAAGACAGAAAAACACAAGTTGTGTAGACCACAGCACTATACTGTGTTGGTTTCATCCAAAGAAGCAATCTTTGCCTTGGAGATGAAAGCCTTAAGGTAGGTAAACCCTTGAAGCCTATAGAAAAGTACAAGAACACCTACTATATAAATAGATAGCAAGACATGAAGACATGTCATGGAATCATGTATCACATCATACATATATATAAAACTTATCTCGGCCATTAGTTCTATAGGTGTAGTACATCATTTGAGTGTCCATTTGGAGAAATATCCATTATTGGTCTATAGTGACCTCTATAAATCATACAACGGAAATGACTGATAATGATTTATTAGTAACAACAATCATCAACGGAATTCAGACAATAAGTCGATAACTATTAAGGATACCAAAATTTTTAATAATAAACAAAATAAAAAAAAATCTGAAAGAAAAAAAAATTGAGCTGAAATTACAGAAAAAGAAAGACCGTAATCTCAGATTTCAGTTTCCAACCGAAATCTAAGAATTCAGTCCAGAACCGTGATCTTAGAATCCGGTTGGGATCAAAAATCTGAGAATCTGATTCTGTACATTGCTTTCTCTTTAAATACACCAAACAAACCTCTTATCGATTCGGTTCATTTCTGTAAAAAAATAGAAAACAAGAGAGCGAGTGAGATACGAGCAAATCAGTTTTCGGAGAAGAAATTTGGATAATCATCAGGTATGTGAAATTTTATTAAAATAGTTCGTAAATAGCAATAAATTACTGGAAATTTTACTAAAATAGCAATAAATTTACTTTTTTCATGCACATCAAAACTTTAGAGAAATGATTCCAATTTCTGTGTATTTTGGTGGTGAGATACGAAATAAATCTTACGGTATCGAGCACAATTGTGTCCCTAAATATACTTTTTCTGGAAATGATCATACTCTTTATGAACATGTCCAAAATATTATATATCAGAAGTTGAGAATATTTGTTAGTCAACATTCACTTAATATTAGCGCTCGGTACAACACAACAGATAGTGGTGCATATCATTTTTGTCTAATTCCCGTACGTGAAGAGGTAGAGTGGTGAATGATATTTGAAATGGCATGAGCGGAAATGAATTGAAAATTTGTTGAATTATTTGTTTAGGTGGAATGTTGGTAATTTTACTAGTAATTTACCTGAAACTAGTAACCCAGTTAAGGAGCATCAAATCGTGATTTCTCAGAATACCAATCAAATTAAATTTTTATCATGATACAGTTCATGACAGTTCTGACCAGAGTCCTCAATATATTCGAAGCAATAATTGATACAATACAAAGAGGAGAGGGTTCCAGCATTATATATAACTTCTTATAGATAGTTGTTCTTGCTTGCCGCATTACGGAGCAACGCCATTTTGTTGTTTGGAATACCCGATGCATGATGTGTGATGCAGTTTCGCGTTTGGTCTGGTGATGCCAGTTGTTTGGTTGTTTGTATTTCAGGTGTTATTTGCAGGCCTACTGCTTGCAGGAGAGACAATGCAACCTTTGCTGTCAGTGGTTGTCAGTTGGTTTGCACCAATAGAGGCGACAGCCATGAGGTTGTCTTCCCGCGCATTAATTTGTTTGAGCACATTTGTTCTGTTGCTCAATAACTAATGACTTTAATTGATATTTGAGAGATTTATTTCATAGTTTACATATCCAAAAATTGTGAACCCTTTTTGTAGCTCAAAAGGCAATGATAAGCGGCCCATAGCTTGACATGCTTTGTCGAACTTCCAAAATCATCTAATCTAATCTAATATACTCATGTTCCGATATGTGGAGTGTTGTTTATTTCTACAGTAAAAAGACTGTTCATCATTTCTATAGTAAAAATATTGTTCATCATATTTTAAAATGTTTCTGCTGCGCACTGTTCGCGATAGAATTTATTGTTCATCATATTTTTTTTTAAAAAAAAATTTATTATTACAATACGAAAATTTAAAATTTAACTTTTTCGCGCGGAGCGTGAGTCGAAACGCTAGTGAAAATCAGATACTTATGTTAATTTTACAATTTAAGATTAACTGATAATTAAGGAAAAAATGAGGGATAAATTGTCCTTACAAATTCACGTCTGCACTTACCTTCTTTAACAATTTCACAACATTTCATGGAGCTGGAAAGACATGTGAGGACAGTATATAGCCCGAGGCCCAAACTATCAGCTGCTTCATAGCACATCAGACGTTAATATCGGACGGCGAGGTGAGGCCGACGACAGCGAAGAGAGAGCGTTAGGTTCTTGCTCTTGCCTTTCGCTTTCTTTTCTTTCGATGTCGTGCACAGATAAAATGGGGAGACAGAAAAAAGAGAAACGAAAAAATAAAATATAAGATGGTAGCAAGCGAAGAATTCGAGGTAGAGAGAACATAAATCCGCTACGTGTCAACCGGACAAAAATTCAGCGAAAAAAGAAATATTCATAATTCTGTAAAAGCTACAGTACATCAGTGTTGAAAACGTTAATTTATATGTGGTATTCTGAAAAAAAATATGATAATGACGAGTAAGAAATTGATCACACAAGACGATTCGGATATAAATTAAACTATCTAATTGAAGTAAATTCGTGCTTTTTTGTTGCTATCGAAATACAACTACTATTTAACCAACTGATGTTGACTGTCATCCTCTTTAGATTAGAATATATTAGAGGAACATTAATTCAAACCAAGTGGTGTATTTTCTACTATTAATAAAGATAAGTAGGCGGTACCGCCGTACCGGGTACGTCTCGTTGTAATCATTGTAAAGACGCACATGCTCAAATTTTGTAAAAAGTATTTAAAAATAATAATTATCAAAACAAAAAATCTCTTATACTAATAAAACATAACAACAACAACAATAATAATAATAATAATAATAATAATAATAATAATAATAACTATAATAATAATAATAATAATAATAATAATAATAATAATAATTATAATAATAAAGTAGTGCTAAGTAATGCTAAAACAAAATGATGGTATTACTTCACAAATCACCAAACAAGTAGTACTTCGCTTACGTATTTCTAATTTTAAAGTCAAAACGACGAATTCAAACCGTTGAACTTGATCTTCATATTGAAATCTCCTTGAAGATTGAATTTTATATTATTTTTAATGGAGGTGGAAAATCATTCATATTGGATGATACATAAATCATTAGATTAAGCAACTTTTTAGCCAAGTGCCTGCTAGGCGGAAACATATGAATCGAGTGTAGAAGTGCCGATCCCCCATCCTTCAGTTAAATTCTCCACCGGCTTTTCTAATAACCGGTGTATAAATAAAGACATTCACATTCTTTATTTAGTAAATTAGGTTTATAAAATATCGGTGTAGAGCGCCAGAAATCTACACCCTTTATTTACTAATCACCCGATGTAGATATATGCGGAATTCTTTTGCAGTCATCATTTATACTCTTTATTAGAACTCCGATGTAGAAACTTAGTAGTGAAAAAAAATTTGAAGTCGATTAAAATATTGTAACAAATATGTTTTGAGATTATTTTGTAACTCTATTTTTTGTTTCTTTTGTTAATGTTTAGTACTAATTTATTTTGAGATTATTTTGTAGAGTGAATGGGTATGTTATATATGGACAAAAATTTGAAACCACAAAATTTGATCCATACAAATACAATAATTAATGGTGCAATCAAATTAATTTTGATCCATATATAGCAGAATTTTCCTATTTTTGTATGAAATTTTTGCTTTTCTGAATTGTAGAGAACAAAATCGTTGGTTTTGTTTAATTTGTACATGCTCTCGAATCTGCAGCTAATATTAGTTAACAAAAAAAAAATAGTGGCATAAATAAATTATTCATAATGTCGATTCAATACTAATTAACAAAAAGAGCAGCGCCTTTAATCAATGTCCGCATGTGCGTCGTCAAAGCCCAATGGTAGAAAACAATTAATTGCTGCCTCTTCGCTATCAACTTTTTTGAGCCCTTTATATGCATCAATATTCGTACTACCTCAACTAATAATACTCCATGAATCACATCACAACTGGTCATTTCCTACACCGCAACATATCTGGATCGTTCGCTTCATGTTGTGCGTAGATGGCAAGCTAGCTTTCCAAAGAACATTCTCGACATTAATTAACAAAAAGAATATAAAAACATTTAACGAATATAAAACATTCTCTTGTTAGTACCGTCCCCATTTTCAGTACCTTCCACTATCATCTTCTCCAACACACTTTCTCCAATTTCTCCACTTTTTATTCTTTTGCCATCGTCATTTGGGACCCTTTCTTACGACAAGCTTTTTGGTGCCTAGAAAGAAGCCGATCGACTCGACAACCACACTTTTGAACCTTTTAAGGTATGCACTAAAAAGGCCAACAAGAAGGCATATACTCCATTAAAAAGGCAAATACAAACCCTTCTCATTACACTATTGTTGTTTGAACAAAATAGAAGAAAATTGTACTAATATAAACTTTTGTCTGACTTCTCATTACATTGTTTTTGTTTATTTTAGTAAGTGATAGCAAAATCATTGCTCGACCAAATATTATTTGTTTAATACTTAACACCAAAGTAAACCCTAGAGACCCTAAACTCTAAATCCTAGAGATCCTAAACCCTCAACTCTAGAGACTCGTCAATTGTACTAGCTACAAAAATACCTCTCAAGCACTTCATGTATTTTTTACAATAATAATATACAACTTGATTAATTTAATTCGCAAATTTTAAGTTGAGGATGGGGATAATTAATTAAATTTACAACTTGACTTTTTTTAATTTCTCAGCGAAGTATCAAGATGCAAAGAGACTGTTTCACAATGCTTTCTGATGAATTAATCGTCTTGGTATTCGCACAAGTTGTTTCACGCTCTCGTCGGCCTTTTGCCGATCTCCACAGCCTCAAGTTGACGTAATTAATTTTAACTAACATTATTTATGGTCAAAGTTGTACTTTTATATATACACATTAGGTAAATAATTTCACTTAGCTATTTTTTTGTTGTTTTTTTATTTATACAAATGCTAAAAGTTTTCCAAATTGTCGTAGAACAATGCTATCAAAGAAGATATATCATTAGAAAGTAAATACTCACATTGGTTATGGGGTTCACATTAGAGAATCAAAGTTTTGAATGATTGTGCACATGCTGAAAATGTGGAGGCATATTTCAATAAAGCAGTGGTACAAAATTTTGCAATATGTACTATCATAAAATCAGTTGTTTGTTCTAACACTCACCCAATTTGTACTTTTCCACTTCATCAAGCATGTATTAGCTACGAGATTGTTTACATTAAATGATATTTAATTTGTAATATTATTGGCTAGGCTTTTCTTTTCAAAGAAAATATTATTAGATATTTTTTTATTGTAACTTTTCTACATAAAACTCTATTAGAACAAGAGGACGGTGCAAAAGGAACCTAGCTTATGGAGAAAGCTGTTAAAAATGGACACAAGGTAACACTATATTTAATAAACGTCTAGCATGTTCAAGTCCAAGAGGATGCTCTTCATCCTGATGCATTTCCTCTCAATGATGGTTTTTTGTTCCAGGCGTGTTGGACATAGGTGAGAAAATACGTCGTGTGGGGAACATGAAAAGCTTCAGAGACGAAACATGACTGCAACAAAAAAGGCTGCGAGGTTGAAAATTGATGGGATGAGCTTTTAGACTTGCAGTGATGCGTGTCGGTGGCACCATGAACACATTGAGCTATGTTCACCTCGATGATATATTGTTTTCATCGTTATTTGTGGTGTATATTTTGGAGGTTATGTGTCGCATGTTTTTGGTTGTTATGTGTAATTATATGGTAGCAAACCTGTAATAGGTGTTATATACTTTGTTTGTGTGATACTTGGTTATTATACACAACTAATCCTGTCAATTTCCTACCTTTCCAATTAATACACACAGCAAAAGTACAAGCACATATAAAATAACTAAAATTCCCAAAATCAAATTATGCCTTCATAACAACTTGGAATGTTGAACTTAAATTCATAATTCCACAACTGTAATAAGTACTTATACGTAGTTTCATAAAATCTTAAGAGTAATGTTATCCTGCTTGCGCAAGCACCGCTTCTCCTGTGCTTGCAAATCACGTCTGTTTATTTTTTTGTCAAGATTCATGCTATTGATTGCGCTGGATTTTAATTCACAGACAAATGGACTCTCCATTTACCATTCGATAAAAAGCATTTCTGCCTCTCCGCCACTTCCGTCGCCTCTCTCTCGACCAAAACCTACGATTCTCGATTTCGCATCTCCGCCACTCCATTTTGCCTCTCTGCCACTCCATCGCCTCTCGGCCAGCAGCCTCGCCTCTCCGCCACCCAGCAGCCTCGCCTCTCCATACGACAGTAGGTACTGTCCTTGCTTGTGTTTCCAGACAACCATTTTAGTTTTCAGTTGGTTTTCAGTCTAATTTGTCTGTGACAATAGGCATTGTCCTTGCCCAAGCATCACTCTCAGTTTGGATCTGCAGCTTGATTTTAATCAGTACTGTTTTTTGCTTGTGATTCGTCCCTGGTTTTCTTTTTCTTTTACTGATGCTGGTACAACATTGTACTTGTATTAATACAAAACGGGAAGCACAAATGTTGTTGTCGAATCAGTAGTGTATAAATGCAGGTCTTTGGCTTATATTAGCTTGAATACAGTACTGATTTATATTAAGTGTTATTTTAGATGCGCCTATTTCAGATTCAAATTAAGCTAATATAATTTTGTTATTAGTTTGCTTAAGTGTATTATTATATTAAGTGTACAATTTTGTATTCAAGCTAATATATTAATTGATTGAAGAATCTGTATTCAATTGTATTATTATATTAAGTGTATAAGAGTACTGATTTATATTAATCAGTAGTGTATCAATATCAGTGTGAAAATATATCATTGATTTATATTAGTTTTAGAGCTTTACATTAAGCTTCAAATTATCATATCTAATTGCAGGTGCATCGCTTGATTTGTTGGTTAAGACATGAAAACAGAAATTGTCGACAACTCTGTGTCAAAGGCTCCATTGTATTATTGTAGAAAATGTAGATTCCCATGCGAGGTGAAGATCTCTACTACTCCAAGTAATCCGGGTCGAGAGTTTTATGCGTGTTACTGTACTGATGGTAGTTTTTTTCGCGTTTGGTGCGATGAGGTGCATTATTATCCTTTCTATGATAGAAAGCAAATTGCATTTATTAAGAATGCTATGATTGTGGGTTTTGCAATTAATCTCTCTATGATGGCATTTTTGTTATGTGTTGTAATTGTCAAGCTTGGTTAATTTAGTTAATGAGGCTTATTAGTAGGGATGATGACTTATTAGTAGAGATGATGTGGCCTAGTTATGTAGTAGGAACTAATGCTTTGAATGTAAGTTTATTTGATTTGAATGATTGGAATTTGAGTCCTGCAACTTTATGTCAATTAGAGTTATTTGAATCATATCATAATACTCTACTTGCATTCTTCAATTGGAGTTATTTTAGATGCGCCTATTTCAGATTCTTCAATCAATTACTCTTACAAATATAATAATACAATTGAATACAGGAGCTAATAAGTAATACTGCTAATTCTTTTCAATCAATTACTACTGCTAATTCTCTTCAATTAAGTACTCTTACAAATATAATACTCATAACTTTTTTGAGTTTATTTCATCTACGAGAAGCACAAATCAAATTGACAATAGCTGAAGAATATTGATGCCCCTTGCAGGAAAAACATGAGCTTAGCAGTAGCACAAGCATCCTCCAAATCGCCAAGGAAAAACATGAGTTTAGCAGTAGCTGAGAACAGACCCCATCTCTTTATATGAATAGGTTACACTAATATGGACAGCAAATTCAAACACCTACTTGCTAGAAATAAGTTTAAGGAAATTGAAATTGAAAAGTACAAAATAACTCTAGTACGTGAAGTTGAATACAAAATAACTCTAATCTAGTACATCAAGTTGCAGGTGCTACAAATAAGTTAAGAAAATTGAAAAGTACAAAATTGTTAAGGAAATTAAAGAGTACAAATAACTTGGAACAATCAACAATCAACAATCAACATGTTGCCTGACAATCAACAAATAACTCTACTTCCTGACAATTGCCTTTATTCCTATGACCTTGTTCATATCATATCTGCAATCAACAATCAACAATTATTATATTATTTTTTTTGGAACAAATAGATACTTGCAATACCAGAATTGCTGACTTACCAGTAACAACCAGGAGACCAGAATTGTATATAACTTGACTTACCAGTAACATTTCTCAGTCCTCATTGCTGACTCAAATCTGCATGTTTCTGCTCCTTGGCAAGATCCTCTAAACGCTAAAATTTATTGAAAAAAATAAGGATGAATTAACTATTAAAATAAAGTAAATGATCAAGACTTAGATGTTATAAGTGTGAGAAAAAGATCAAACCTTTGGGCATGTTCTGATGTTGTGAGTGTCTTTGGTGTGGCAATAGCTGCAAGTTATCCCTTGTTTTCCAATTAGTTCGAATGTGGGCTTCATCCTTCCGGGTCTCTTTGGACGTCCCTTGCATTGTGACATAGGAGGATCCATATAGGTTATTGGGCTTGAATTTATTTGTGATTCTTCTGTGACTGTCACAACAGCTGCCACGTCAATTGCTGCAATGCTGCTCTTTCTTGCATTCAAGTCACTCTGTAATTTCGCAAATATAGACAGTGCCATCTCAAACCTGTCTGCTACATCTGTAGCTAATTCTTCAACTTTTTTGTACTCTAAAAATAGTTTAGCCTTTCTAAATGCCCTCAATGCTTCGGATGTGTACTCCAAATCTCTACATCTTTCTTCAACATTCCTCTTTGCATTACTGTTAGCTCCCTTACACCATCTCTGCAGAATGTACCTTTCGGGGAGATGCTCCAGCCCCACGTGAAGCAATACCTTGATTGCATGTTGACATAAAAATCCTTCAAACTCGAACCCTTTACAATTGCAAGAGAAAGTTTCGGTGGTTTTGTCAACATCAACAATGAATGACTCTGATTTCCATATTCCAACAAGCGGATTAATTTTTATATTAACCTCATATCTTTTATCTCTTTCATTCTCGACAACAACACCTATGCAACTCTCTTTTAATATCTCCTTAAACACCGCAAAGTTTTTTCTTGTGTAAATGCGACGTGCCTCATACTCTATTGGGTAAGGAGACCACAATCGTGGTATCTCATTGATGTTTTTGATATCCTCATCACTTTCTTTATCCCAAATACCCTCTATCATTGCTTCAATTCTCCGTACGAACTGATAAATGGAAGTGTGGTTGTCCAACCACAATTTCAGGATAGCATTCATACTCTCGCTTCGTTGGGTGGTGGACATATCCGCAAAAAACTTGTCATGAAAAAATGCTGGAACCCAATCATCTCTTTTGTCATACATCACCTTCCAATGACCTTCATCCTTAATTCCATACCTTTCCAGCATCTTACCCCAAGCCTCTTCGAAATCTGCCATCGTTAAACTGCGGTTAATTACGACCTTCAATTCATCTTCTAAACCTTGCTTTGTATGGTACAACTTCAGAAACTTCTCCCTTGCTTTTCGCATCACGTGCCATTGACAACATCTATGTGTAGTGTTAGGAAAAACCACTTTAATAGCGGCTTTCATTGCTGGATCTTGATCAGTGATGATAGATTTTGGCATCTTTCCATACATTGCCTTCAACCAAATTTCAAACAGCCAAATAAAATTGATCTCCTTCTCATTTCTAATAAGGGCCATACCAAAAAAGATTGAGTGGCGATGATGGTTCACCCCAATAAATGGTGCTAGTGGCATGCTATATCTATTTGTGTTGTAGGTAGTATCGAACGTGACAACGTCTCCGAATTCCAAATAGGCCATTCTTGCTCTACCCTCTATCCAAAATATATGTCGTGCATGTCCTTCATCATCTGCATCTATAGCATAAAAGAACTCGGGATCCTCTTGTTGTTTTTTCACAAAATATGCCAAGGTGGTCTCAACATCCTTTCCAATAATTCGTCTATTCTGTTTTGTGATTTTATTGCTAACATCCTGTTTCTTAAAATGAAGTTTTCTCTTCCCACCCCGTTTCACACTTATGTACTCGTAAATCTTGGATGTTTTGATATTCTGAGCACTCATACCCTCTATTATTTCATCTACTTCTTGGTCCATGTGCTTCTGTGAGTGCAAATTTCTGTTCTTGGCTGGAGATTTCAGAAGCTCGTGGTTATGGTCCTCATTAAAAACAGAAACTTTCCAAACTCTCCCCTCTACCATTCTTATGCTGAGAGATGCCTTGCAATTAGTTCTTGTGGTCCCGCGTTCTCTGAGGTGACTTTTCATTTGTTGCATAGTTCCACCCTCCATTTTGAGTTTTCTGTCGCTTAGAAAGGCCTTCCTTATTACAAACAAATCTACAACTTGAAACCCCATTCCTTGATTTCCTCTGATGATTCTTACGAACACTAAATCCAATTGCACCGGCATATGCATTGTAAAAATAATAAGCCTCCTCAGGAGTCTCAAATTCCATCCCGATACACGGTTTCAATTTATCCAACACACCAAACCCATATACTTCTCTTTCTTCTTCACCTTCGGCTGATTCCCCATTAACTTTCTTAATTTCTTCTAATTCCACTTCCTCAGCTTCCTCAATTTCTTCTAACTCTAGGGGTGGAAATTCTTTAAATCCAACATAAGGATCGTCTCCATCCATCTGTTATACATGAAATAAGTACATAGTTAAATAACAAACCTATTAGGAGAAATAAACTCTTACAACTCCAAACATAATTAACATAATTCAAGAGAATATGTACCCATAGATTTATGCGACCATTGTCGTCATTGTTGGATGAGTCTAAGGAAGGAGTCGAGCTAACCGAGGCAGCTACACTACTACAAGAAGCTCCAAGTGACATCTCAGCTGATTTCACAGACTGAAACCAACTGAAAATTAAAAGTCACAGACTGAAAAATTGAGTTTAATTAGATCTCAAGCTAATAGAAGCCAAAGACCTGCATTTATACACTACTGATTCGACAACAACATTGTACCAGTATCAATACAAATATCCAAAGCAAAATTGTACCAACATCAGTAAAAGAAAAAGAAAACTAAGGACGAATCACAAGCAAAAAACAGTACTGATTAAAATCAAGTTGTAGATCCAAACTGAGAGTGATGCTTGCGCAAGCTCTCTCTCAAAAAATATGTTGTTCAATAACAGTAAATTCTAAATCCGAGTTCAACCACTGGCACTACAAACTGAGAGTGAGTTTTCAGGTTTTTGCTCACGTGCAGTTCAATCACCGGCACTACAAACGCTAAAAAAATTACAAAATATAAAAAGGAAAAGCTAACATCCTCGATGAGGACAATGCCTACTGTCACAGACAAATTAGACTGAAAACCAACTGAAAACTAAAATGGTTGTCTGGAAACACAAGCAAGGACAGTACCTACTGTCGTATGGAGAGGCGAGGCTGCTGGGTGGCGGAGAGGCGAGGCTGCTGGCCGAGAGGCGATGGAGTGGCAGAGAGGCGAAATGGAGTGGCGGAGATGCGAAATCGAGAATCGTAGGTTTTGGTCGAGAGAGAGGCGACAGAAGTGGCGGAGAGGCAGAAATGCTTTCTATCGAATGGTAAATGGAGAGTCCATTTGTCTGTGAATTAAAATCCAGCGCAATCAATAGCACAAATCTTGACAAAAAATAAACGGACGTGATTTGCAAGCACAGGAGAAGCGGTGCTTGCGCAAGCAGGATAACATTACTCAAATCTTAATATGAAAAAAATGTTGGGTCCTGGGATTCGAACCCAGATCCTCATAGTCCTGAACACCTTAAACACAATCTCACTCACCTGTTGAGGCTTACAGCTTTCCTGTAAAGTTTTTTTTCGTGATTTTTAATTAACATCCTCGAATGCAATACACATTCACGCCTATTTTTAACTCTAATCCTGTCTAAGTCCCAAATATCTCACATCTCTCTCTCATCTTCTCTGTAAACGTTAGCTCATTGTTTCATCTCCTAACCTTAGCTCGTTCCCTCCGAGCCACCTCTGATGCCCCCACACTCGTTCTCTATCTCCTCTCCACTGTGTCGGGCGTCTCTTTCTCCTACTTATCCTTTTCTTAAATCCTGGTGTTTTTCGAGTCTCGCTTGTTTCAAGTCTGTCACGTCGGATCCAGCGCCTTTTCCAGTCTCTATTTAAGGATATAGATAGTTTTCTTTGCTTAGATCATGATTCTCTCTTTTCAACAATACCAATCATTCCTGATTCTCGCTTGTTTGTGCTTGTTTTTAGATTTGAGATTATTAACAAAATATATATGGGTGTTGATTTGTTTGAATTTAGATAGTTGAACAATATTTAAATGACACTCTAGAACAACTAATATACTTATCTTTGATAATTTTTAAACGATAAAGTGCTAGCATAGCATGAAGCTGAAAAGTGACATGAGGGGATGGAAGGAATAAAGGGAATTAACGATGCATAGGAGAAATTGGAAATGGTAAGGTCAAGGCTTCCAAACTCTTCAAAGATGTGATAAGATTTGAAGGTTAAGGCATGGTTTCTAATACACCCCTATTTAATCTAGAACTTGAGAAGGTCCTCTTTTGTGCTTGGGTTGTGATTGATCGAGCTCTCTCTGTATTGATGGAGGTATTGATATGAAAGATTTAAAGAAGATTAAGAATGATGATTTAGTCTTCTTTAGCTTTACTTAATATTTATTTGCGAACTTCTTCCACCTTGGAGAAATAGTGATGTCAAAAGCATATTTCTTTTCTCCAAACATAAAAGAAGAAGTTATTTAATCTATTATTCCTTCGGCATTTACTGTGAATTATTGTACTAATTATTTGTTATTTGTCCATGTTATATTTATGCGTTTCTGTAGGGGTTCCTTGCTAGAGGTATTGGATGAGTAACTTTTATATGTCATGTAAGTTACGTGTTGTCTTTTTAGATGGCATAAGTGAATCTTTCTTTGCGTATGCTATTTTTCATTGCTAATTATGTTTACTTCCATTTGTGAAGGAAGAGAGTGACTGCTCATAAAAAAAAGAAGATGGAGAAATAGCTAGCCAACATACAAGATGAAAATAAAAAAATGGAGAAACGGCTAGCCCGTCACTCGATCCATGGAATGGAGAAATAGCTAGCCAACAAAATTACTCTTTTGAGCAAATCGATGCATAATGAATATTTTATTTTCTTATTTTGGCTTGCAAACTGAAATGGAAAAATGACTTCTAAAAGCCTAAAAGAAGATGTTATGTAATCTACTTTTTCTTTGACATGTAGTGTGAATTGTAGTACTAATTGTTTTTTTATTGTCTATGTTTGTATTTGTGTGTTTCTGTAGGGGTTCCTTACCGAATTAATGAGGTATGAAAGGAACTGAAAATGATTATTGTATAATACAAGGATAGTCATCACTCGATTAGTAGCAAAATAATGATGAAAGAGAGGATTTGGAAATGGTAATTATATAATACAAGGATAGTTATGACACGAAAGAATATTGTAATTCAAGTAGGTATGTAATTATTAATTGATGTCATGGATATTATTATTAATTATTTTACTATTGATTAATGTGGTACTTTTGATGTATTGCATGATCTGGATGCATGTGTAATCATGTTTGATTAATGTGGATGGCATGATCTCGATGTTTTATTAATTGTTGTGTACATCAGGTTGTGTGTTTGTATATATATATTAGTTTTAATTTTGGCGAGCTAGCTAAAAGGTATAGCCACGTAAGTAGCAAAACTTTGTAAACATGTTGTTGTTCTATGTCGGGTATTATCAAAGAAATGGTGTAATTTAAAATATATATTACGCTGGGTATTAAGTCATATCAAGTCATAAAGGCGCTGACAAGTAAAAAATAATTAAAATCTTCCATGCCGAATATTAAATAATAAGAAGTGGTGTAGTTGGTTGAAGAAAATCAGAATGTGTTAGAGTTGTGAAAAAACCCTCACGGGTGGACTCGCCCGTGGCTCGACCCGTGCCCGACCCGACCCGTGGAAAAAAATCCGCGGATCTACGACGAGGCGGGAAGCCCCATTTTCTCGGAAATTTGTCCCAACCCATGACCCGTCAAACTCGTGAACCGACCCGACCCGTCCCGTGGCAAACCCGCCGGGAACCCGACCCTTGCAAAATCCGTGCCAATCCTGCCCCAAACCCGCTCGAACTCGTGCCAAAAAATCGAGTTTTTTTTTATTTTTCTGATTTTTTTGGAAGTTTTACCATTTTTCCATTTTTCCATTTTTTTCAATTAAAAAATTCAAAAAAAAACTCGGCGAGAACCCGCTCCGCTTCGCCCCGTCCAAACCCGTGCCCGTCCAACCCGTGTGGGTTTACCACGGGTTGGGTTGCCCCCTAATCCACCAAACCCGTGCTAACCCACCTGTGGACCCGTGGATCCGCGGGTACCCGCCCCGACCCATTGTCAGAACTCTAGAATGTGTTTCTTATCTGTACAACGAATTTTAACTTACATTTTGCAACATTTGTATTTACGTACAACAGAAGATAACCGATGTATAAGCTTCAAAAGACCCGGTGTGAAATGTGAAAATTAATATTTTTTTCTGTAGTGGATGTCCCTTCGTTATTATTATATTTTTTGTTTATTCATCATTTCATTATTACTAAGTCCTAAAATATTTTAAGGGTCGGTTTGACAAATTAAATAATAACACTCGAAAAGTACTACTTCTATTCGAATAGTAAAACTGAAAGAGTGGTATTATTTACTGTTTAAAAGAGCGATAAGTTTCTTTGATAAATTTTTTATTACAAGAATATACGCTAGTACGTTTTTTGTACTCTTCAGACATTTTTGTCTTTTGTTGGAATCCGAAATATAACTCTCTTTAACGTTATTTTCTTTTCTATTTTGTGTTTAGTAAACTGTTTTCGGAATAACAATATTATTGCAAATTTTCTCAATTCCTTTTGTTGCTGATCGAACACATGCACTCCAACTCCAAGAGAATAGTTAAATCATAGAGTAATTATAATAGAAAAAATGTTGTGTAGATCACAATCGATACCGACTATCGATACGCATGTTCATTATGGATATTATTTGAGTTATTATTCACACTGTTTGAGTTATCATGCATATTATTTTTGTACTGAAAAAATTATTACACATTAACAAAATAACATGCATAATAAATCAAATAACATTCATAACTATTTCATTAAAAAAATAACATGCATAATAACTCAAATAATATGCAAAATAACTCAAACAAAGCTCATAATAATATGTGTATAGATAATCAGTATCGATTGTGATATCTACGTATCAGCTTCCATTATAATATTCTCTTCTTAATCGTCCTTCTTATAAGTCCTTCACTACAGAAAAAATACATTCTAATTATAATATCTCTCTTAATTGTGCCTTACAAGCCCCCATTACATGACAAAAAAATTCATTCACCCCCTTATTTCTCCCTCCGCATTATTTTCTCCCTTTGTTCTCTGTTCTCGCTGCTCCGTCTCCTATTGCACATCTCCTTCGCAATTAAGTCTCTACATTATGTCATAACAAATATATATATTAGAACTTGCAAGTCTACATTTTTGGAACAAACAAATGTCAATATTAGAACATGCAAGTGTCTATGTTAGAACAAAAATGTTTATATATTAATATAAGAAAATCTTTATTTTAGAACTTGCAAGTCTCAATTTTAGAAACTGCAATGTTCATAATGAGAATCTGCAAGTCTCTATATTGAAACTGCAAGTCTCTATATTATAACCCGCAAGTCTCTATATTATAACAGGTAAGTATTTATATCGAAACCTGCAAGTCTCAACTATTTGGAAACTTCAAGTATTTATATTGAAAAGTTATGATATAAAGACTTTAGTAATATATATAAAGACGTGCAGAGGAGCAGGATGCTACAAGAATGGAGCATTTGTTGATGATTGATATTTGCATTTGTATGTATGTTGTTGTTGTTTTGTACGGCTAGCAATATGGGCTAGCCACAGAAAAACAAACAGAACCCAAAAATAATATCTTTTAAAATCGGACGTTGGACTCTGTCCGATTTAATAGATCTCCCAAATTATAATATTAATAAGCGGTTTAAGAAGCATTTAAAAGTGGACAGCTGGTTCCGTCCGGTTTTAAAGCACTCTTTAAAAGCAGACATCTAGTTTGGTCCGATTTGAAAAAGCTCTTTAATAGCGGACCATTTGCCATCAGTCTGGTTTTAAAACTTGTCTTTAAAAGCGGAGATATTCTCCTGTCCGATTTTAAAGGTCCAAACTTTAAAATCGGACCACCTATTACCTTTAAAAGCCTCCTCGATAACACCGGCGTTTGATCAGGTTTTAAAGGCTTTTTTGATCCGATTTTAAAACCTAAATCTGTAGTAGTACTGAGACATAATTGACAAAGCGGACATAACAAAGCGGATTTGAAGCGAAAGCTGAGCGCTATTTTTTTGTCTTCTAGTACGAAACGGTTAAGGAAGACGGTTAAAAATAGCTGTTAGTAAGCCCCTAAATCATATTCGAAATAAAACCAACAAAACTGAACAATACTATATATTAAACTTACATGCATCACTAATCAAGACGGTAATGATATTCTTGGTAATAAAGATACTGTATCTTCTTCTATACTAAAATAAACGCATATCGATGCAAGTTATATACCTAAGCATTACAATTAATAATTCACACATTTTCTAATACGTATATACATGGCATAATGTGTGAAAAATACATTGCATTGAGCTTTTTTTTAGTGTCCTTCCAACATCATTGCTTTTGCTATTAGAACTCCTAAAACAGTCCTACATTTGGTAAAAGGGATTAGGTATCTGAAATCACTAAAGCTTCAGCAAATCTTGATATTAATTGTTTCTTCTTACCGAAGTCAAATAGAGACATATATCTGTCAAATTGACATATATATATATATCTTCAATCATGGTAATTATATTAATTTTGAAATTGGCAAAAGTAAAAGATGCTGATTGAGTTATCAAATGAAAACATCGCTTTAGGAAGAAAGACGCTTATGTTTAATTGGTGATGATTAATTTAGCTCCTTTTTTGAAGTTGGTAAATTTTCTGGTTTTCGTTGAGAAGTCCAATATAGGTAGAGGTGGTTAATTGGTTGAATGCCTTTTTTTAAGTCAAATGAACTTTTCAAGCATGGTGTCACGAATTTAATATATTTGTGGTGGTTTATTAAAAAAAACATCTATCATTATTGCATGTTTATTCTTTTAATCTGTCCTCCTAACATGCAGCGTCATTATTTATAATAACAAGCTTAATTACAGGTTCCACGCTCTAAATACATAAGAAACACATCAGCGTCTGTAGATCTCTTCTATCAGTTATGTCCATGCGTAGAAACTCTGCTAATGATTATTTGTTCATATGTGTGTTTATACCTAAAATATCAATTATTAACATGATAACATCTATTCGACATGCTAGGTTATAATATATATATATATATATATATATATATATATATATAGAGCATGGCTAAAATAATATGCATAGTACACCTCATTTCGTACTATGCATATAGATATAGGTCAATAAATTGAGATTTAAGTTGCTCAATAAATTCTTCATATGCAAATATTGTAGGAATTCAAATTTCGTGATTTTTAGAGCTTTCTTACTATTTTTTAAATATTTTTTAAAAACAGTCCAGATTTAATACTACAAAAGTGTCATTTCTGAGCTGTTTTTAAAAAATATTTAAAAAATAGCAAGAAAGCTCTAAAAATCACGAAATTTTATTTCCTACAAGATTTTGATATGAATAATTTATTGAGCAACTTAAATATCAATTTAATAACCAAATTAAATATAAATGACCGCATAGTACGAAATGGGGTGTACTATGCATATTATTTTAGCCATGCTCATATATATATATATATATATATATGAGGAGGGATTCGTAGCCGCCAAAATTCCAACCGCTCCATGGTAGCAAATGTAAATGATCGATCCGGAACGTTAAAAACATTCTCCATATTCATATAGACTTGGAAACCAAATTTTATATTTTTTTACTATTTTATCGCATGGATTGAAAATTTATTTATCTAACGATTTACAAACATCTAATTTTCAATCATTCCGATAAAATAGTAAAAAAATTAAAAAAATATAAAATTTGGTCTCCAAGTCTACATTAGTATGAAGAATATATATATATATATATATATATATATATATATATAGAGGAGGGATCCGTAGCCGCGCGCCATTCATATCGCAACCGCTCCATCATACCAAGTATAAATGGTCGATCCGAATCGTTAAAAATGTTCTCCATATAGACTTGAAGATCAAATTTTACAGTTTTTTGATTTTTTTACTATTTTGTCAAATGAGTTGAAAATTGGATGTTTGTAAATTGTTAGATAAATAATTTTTCAATCTATCCGATAAAATAGTAAAAAAATAAAAAAATGTAAAATTAGTCTCCAAGTCTATATTAGTTTGGAAAAATATTTTTAACGCTCTGGATCGGTCATTTATATTTGCTACTATGGAGCGGTTGGAAGTTAGGCGGCTACGAATTCCTTTCATATATATATATATATATATATATATATATATACACATCTATATATATACACATACATATCTATACACACACACACACATATATATATATAGTTGTGATATTATGCTTCATAAAGTTTGTCTTCAAGTTTTGGCCTCACTTCAAATTTCAAAATTTTAAATTCAAATTATCGATCCAAACCGTCCAACGTGTTCTCCATATTAAAATCTCACTATCGACTAAATTTAACATTTTTCTGAATTTTTTTACTATTTATTGGAGAGGTGGAAATTTTTTTAATCTAATGATTTCTGGACAAATTAATATGATCGCTTTTCCACTTCTCTACAAAATAGTGAAATTTTTTAAAAATTGTAAAATTTGGTCTAGTGAAATTTCGATATGGAGATCACGTTGAACTGTTTGGATCGATAATTTGAATTTTAAATTTTTACATTCGAATGTGGAGCAAAAACACATCATGGATCAATGAAGCATGCTAGCATAGCTCATATATAGTTGTGTTATTTGTTAGAATGTATGGTCTAGGTAATAATTATGTAGAAGCGTGTATACAAGATATTCAAGATCTTAATCGCCTAGCAATTTTACAAGTTTTGGTGCAATTCAATTGGTTCACAAGATTTCACAAGAAATATAGATAAAGTAAGAGCAAGCGCAAGAAAAGTAAAGAACACTCGATATAACGTGATTCAGCTACTCAATGCCTACTCCACGAGACCCAGGTTCCACACCAGACAGTAAACAACACTATAACCGATAAGTATTTTACAAAATGGAGCATATCAGAAAGACTCCAAGATCCTTGCAATGGGCAACATCAAGCTTGCGAGGTATAACAAAAAGGCTCTGATTGACAACACAACTCGGAGCAAAGAATGATTCACTTGACAACACAATCAGAATCAAACAAAGCCTTGTATTGACGACACAATAGACAACATAGTAAAAGAAATTAGCTCGAATCGATGATTAGATGATTAGACAATGGCTATCCAAAATCTCAGGTTTGGATGCTTGTTGTAGGAGGCATTTGTGCTCTGTAAGTGCTCTTGAGTGCTTGTAAACTTGGAGAATAGCTTTCTTGATCTTCCGGAAAGAAGGGGACCTGCGTTTATAAGCATAGGACCTTTCAGCTCTTGAATTCTTTAATCTGCATTTCAAGCATTACCAAAATTGTGCAACCCGTTACGTAGCCTTGGGAACCCGTCATAACGATTTGGGCAGTTTCTAGAAATGCACTTGTTCTTCTCTCCAGTCGACTCTTTGGCCCACTTCAGCATGAATCCATTATAACTGATGGGGAACTCCTTATATCGGTTTGAGACTCGTTATAACGATTCGAGAAGTGTTAATGTGACGCAAGCCTCAGTTTTTCCAGTACTTAGTTAATTTCCAAGCTCCAAATCTTTTGACTTGTGAGTACACCTGCCCAAGCCCCGTTGTTGCGGATGGGAACCTGTTATGATGTCTTTTAACCCGTTATGACGAGTTCTTGAAGTGTTAATATAACACAAGGCTCATTTTTCCTCTATTTTGCTTGCTTCTTACACCATTATGCTTGTCTCGACTTGTACATCACATTTGTGATATTTTCATAGGTCAATTATACATGTTTTAACTTGAACTCATCAAAACTGAACTTGTGCAAATGTTAGTATTGTGATTATTTTGCAAATTTTCAAACCAAGATGAGCTAAAGCCAACAAACTCTCCATTTCGACAATTTGCAAAAACTTGTGAGTACATGCCGACAATTTATGCACTAAACTACTACATACTCTCTTTTTACAAATATACAAAAAAGGCTCAATTCAAGTTTTAATACTCCCCTTAATATGAGCACATAGTGTTCAATTAACATGTCAAGATTAAGAGCTCCTCCTCAATTTGGAAATATATAACAAACATAAGCATTTCAAATCCCCCTCAATTCAACAGTCATAAAGAATTATGGCAGTTATAAGGCACAAGTATCAATTAATTTATAATTAATCAATGTATCAATTGAGAAGCAAAAGATGCAAGCAATAGGATAAACAAGTATTAGGATAATAATATAAGAGTACAAGCTCGCCCTCAATCAATTTCTAATTTCAATCATTCCCAATTTAAATCTTAATAAGTTGATATGTTGGATTGTATCAAGAGACTTTGTAAAGATATTCACAATTTGATTCTTTGTAACAATGTGCACAAGTTCAATAATTCCTTTTTCAACATGATCCTTGAGAAATTGATGTGTATTTTAAATGTGTTTAGTTCTCGCATGTGAGATTGGATTCTTAGACATCATGATTGCGCTATTGTTATCATATTTTATAGGTACTTTAGTTAAATACAAATCGAAGTCCTTTAGGGTTTGGACCATCTACAATATTTGGATGCAACAACTCCACACGCTATGTATTCTGCTTCATCCGTAGAGAGCAACTAGAGTTTGCTTTCTGCTTGACCAAGATACCAAGGATTCACCCAAAACTGGCAAGTACCACTACTACTTTTTCTATCTACTCGATCACCAGCAAAGTCGGCATCAGTATATCCTATAAGGTCAAGTTTGGTGGTACGTCCATATCAAATATCCAAGTTTATTGTACATTTAATGTAGCACAAGATCCTTTTTACGGCGATTATGTCATATTCCTTAGGAAAAACTTGATTTCTTGCACATAACCAAACGACAAACATTATATCCGATCGGCTTGCGGTAAGATAGAGGAGAGTTCCAATTATGACCCGATATTAAGAGATATCCATCATTTTCTTGCTTCCATCAACTCTAAGGAGAATATTTGTAGCCATGGATATTTTCGTAGGCTTACAATCTTCAACTCCAAACATTTTGACAAGCTCCTTTGCATATTTGGCTTGATTGATGAAGATTCCTTCGTCATTTTGCTTGATTTGAAGTCCAAGGAAGAAATTGAGCTCTCTCATCACTGACATCTCGAATTTCCTACTCATAAGACTAGAAAAATCATTGGCAAGCAAATAATCATTGTATCCAAAGTTGATATCATCAACATATATTTTTACTAAAATAATATCACCATTGCCTTTCTTGGTAAAGAGCGTTGTGTCTTTTAAGCCTCTTTTAAAAATATTTTCAATCAAGAATGTGCTCAATCTATCATACCAAGTTTCAGGACCTTTTTTGAGACCATATAAGATTTTATGAAATTTGTAAACATGATTGGTAGAGTTGGATGTTCAAAGACTTTAGGTTGAGAGACATATACTTCTTCATTTATAAAGTCATTCAAAAATACACTTTTGACATCCACTTGGTACAATATGAATTTCATGTGAGAAGCATAAGCAAGAAGCATATGTATTTATTCTAAACGTGCCACCGGGGCAAATGTATTTAGCAACAAGTCGTGTCTTATTTCTTACTACATTGCCAAATGCATCCTTCTTGTTTCTATACACCTATTTTGTACCAACAATAGATTAGTTTGTTGGTTTAGGTACCACAGTCCAAACATTGTTTCTCTCAAATTGAATTAGTTCCTCTTGCATAGCTATGATTCAATTGGGATCTTGATTTGCATCTTTAAAATGTAAAGGTTCTAATTGTGATATAAATGCACAATGATCTATTATTTGGTTTAACCTAGATCGAGTTATGACTCAACTCTTGGATCACCACTAACATTGTCTAATGGGTGTGTGTTAACTTCTCTAAAAATTAGAACAAATTTATTTAAGATTACAACATCTCACTTGGTTAATATGTGATGATTTTAACATGGTAAGGAAAAAAGTGAAAGAAGTGAACATACTCACAATCATATTATTAGTAGCAGGTTCAATTCAACTATCTCAAGTCTAGAACTGATGGAATTATCCTTAGTAGACTTGAAATATACTTGGGCTAAATCAATCTCATAAAAAAAATTATACATTCTTAGATAGATTTTTTGTTCAATAGAATTTCATAATCATTATCATAATAGTATTCTTACACCTCTTCCAAGAATTCAGTCAGATCATAATCTCCTTATTATATCCTCAAACAATAAAATGAGAAGTTCAAATAAGTCTATAAGATTTGAAAGAGTTTGGCCAGAATGCGATGACTTTAGAAACCTCATAGAAAAATGGTGGAATTCTTATTCCCTAAATACTGAAGATATATGAAATAGTTGGAGACTTAAATTATAATTTATTAGAAAAAACTTAAATTTTAGGATTAAAATAGAAGAGCTTGTTTAAGAAATCAAAAATCATATTGTGCTAAACATATTATTGAATTAGAATTATTACAAGAAGAAAGAGATCTTGATCAAGAAGAAATTGATCTTTTTAACTGGCAAAACTAAAATACAATTAAAAGGTGATAGAAACTCAAATTTTTATCACTCTATAGCCAATTGTAGAAAAAAAGAAGAATCTTATTTTATCTTTAGAAATCAATGGTCAAATGGAATATAAAAATACAAAATTAGAAATATATGTAACTAGCTTTTACACGAAATTATTAGATTTAGAAGTATTAGGAATATTTATCTTAAAGATAATTTTTGGCCTTTAAAGAACAAAATAAGCTCTTAAGATGTAGATACTCTAATACAATCTTTTACTTATGAGGAAGTTAAAAATGTTGTTTCTTCATGTAATCCTAACAAAGCTCCTGGCCCTGATGGTATGTTCTTTCTTTTCTATCAATCATTTTGGGATTTAGTTAAACATGATATCATAGCTATAATTAATGCTTTCTATTCAAACATATTTGATATTTCAAAATTATATATGGCTTCTATTTGTTTGATACCAAACAAATCTGATGTTGTTTTAATTAAAGAAATTTAGACCATTTAGTCTCATCAACTGTAGTTTTAAGATCATTAATAAATTACTTGCTAACAAATTAGCTCCTCTAATGGATAAGTTAATTGACCATTCACAAATTGCATATATTAAAGGTAGATTTATTTTAGATAATGTAGTCTCAGCCCATGAACTTTTGCATAGAATTAGAATTCATAGAATTAAAGGTACTCTTTTGAAAATTGATTTTGAAAAATCATTTGACATAGTAAACTGAGATTTCTTATTTGTTTTGGATTAAACTCATCTCTTGTTTGACAATTTGCAAAACAAATAAGTACTAACCTTGCACATGAGTTTTGGTAAAGATGCAGGTTAAAACAGGTACATATTGATGCCAGACATGCTCAAACAATACTCAAACACGCCCTAGACAAGTCAAGACATGCTCAAGACATCAAGGAATGGCTTCATAGTGCCAAACAGAGCACATCATTACAATAACGCTCCAGAACCAGTCACAACGGGTCAGGAGGAGATCGAGGTGCCTTCCAACCCGTTATAACGAGTTATCCAGGCGTTATAACAGATTCCTGCAAGATTTGGTCCATATGACAGCTGCACAAGAGAAGAACAACATTTCTGGAAAAGGCACAAGGCGTTATAACACGTTCCACCATGCGTTATGGAGCTTCTGTAATGCTACAATCAAAATTAGAGGTTTCAAGATCCCAAGAAGTGTGCAGCCTATATTAATGATGCAAAAATGAACCAACAGGGTATCAAACACCCCCCATAAGCTTCCAAGCATCAAATTAAGCACAGCAAATAGCCTAATTCAATTCTCCTCCAGCTACCTAATCTAGAGAGCATTATGATAGCATCCATTGTCTTATTATCGATCCGAGAACAAACTCTTAGCTAGATTTTAGCCTTTGGTGCACCACATATGTGTTGTCAAGTGGTGCATCCTTTTGTCCTAGATTGTGTTGTCAATCGAACCTTTTACCGTGTAGTGTGGTGTTGCCCCCATACATTGGTCTAGGAGAAGAAGATTGACTTGCTTGTTTAGAAGAAGTCAAAGATCGGCTCCGCACTTTGTAAAGAAAACTCGTTTTATAGTGAAATCGGCTCCGCACATTGGTCCTAGTTGATTGATAGGATGAACCCAAGCTTTTAAAAAATGGAGTTTAAACTTCAGTTTAATCGTTTTAACGGGAAAAACTTGTCATGACGTTAAGTTTTCAGGAAAAAACATTTTTAACTGGTTTTCTGCAGTTTAACGGATTTAACTCCGTTTAAACCGTATAAATCCATTATAAATCCGTTAAAAATAGGCC